>CAKNYM010051741.1:118607-146279 GCA_932195095.1 Andricus curvator | reverse complement strand
GTGGTAATATCCTATTTTATTAATTTATAAATAAAATTTCTTTGAAATTATAAACATATTGATGTATACAAATGTTCTTTAGTGCTTCTTATTTAATCGCTCAAATTCTAAACACGATATCTCAATCCCTGTGGACGTAGTGAGCACCAAAAAAAATGAAAATAATATTACACATTTATTATTTACATGAATAATTTTTTTCAAAATTATTACTCAAACTAAATATACAAACGCAATTTATTGTCCCATTTTCTATATTCCAAATTTTGAGTGAACACCAAAAAAAATTTTCATAACCGAGGACTGGTTTGGTCACGTGGTCACTGTAGATCATGCCCTTAAGGACTATTAAATCTTTTTGAGGAAATGCACACGTTTTTTTCTTCTCTAACCTACATTCATAATTTAGAGCATTGAACTGAAGCAAATTTACTCCAAAACGAGAATTATATATAGATCCTGGTGAAAAAAGAGTTCTAGCTCCTCCATTTTTCACAAGTTTAATTATTTTTTAAACATATTTCATACACATGTTCAAGGACACTCTAAACTTTAAACTCTCTTTAAATTGTACAAATTATGTTGGAAGGCTTTTTTTAAACCCGCTAGTAAAGTTATTAAATTTCGCGTTGATTGATTCCTGCTTGAATTATATTAACAGTGAATAGGGGCCGAGATAGCATGTGAGGAAAACAGACCTATTTTCCGTTTTAGCAAAAATGTTCTATTCTCAACTTTCACTCTCTATATACTTCCGCGAAGTGAGTGCCAAAAATTGAAACCTTGCTATATTTAAGTTTGGAATCTTTAAAATGTGACCACTTCACCACTCGACCGACCTCATTTCGTCTTCGGAACGCTTACACATTTTGCATGATAATTCGAGAACCAGTGAATCTTTTATTATGCTCTTGGTCTCATTTTAAAGAGGAGATTCCATTCACTTCCCTGAAGCGTGTAGAGAGTGAAAGTTGAAAATATAAAATGTTGCAAAAACGGAAAATAGGTATGTTTTTCTCGTTTGCTATCTCGGCCTCTATTTATCAAAAATGTTTCAAGCAGGTCTCAATCGACGCAAAATTTAGTAAGCTTTCTAACGAATTAAAAAAAACATTATATAACACATGCATGAATACGGCCGTTTCTCACGCATGTGGAGTGAAGCTAGAGTTCCCCTATTCAGCTCATAAGCATATATAATCGCTATTATATATTTAAGGACTAAATGTAATGTAACTAATGTAATGACCATTACATATCTATGACGTAATCATTTTTTACGGCGCAAGTATCCAGGGCCATTACGTTTCTATGTATGACATTGAAAAGCCGCATTCAAGGTCGGCTCCACAGGAATTAAAAACGCGGCCATATCCATGTATTTTTAATGAAAACATACACTTCTAAATAAAGTCCCTGTTCTCCCCCTTAGTACATAGTATACTATTCTAACCTAATTTTGTGCAGCATTAGTCACTTTTTAAGACAGGCCTGCATTCAATCCGATTTACGTAAATGGACGCACAATTTTGATCGGTATTATAGATAGTGGTGCCGTTCGATACGATACGTTCTCGTGATCGTGTCGAGATCGCGTCGGTTTTTTCTCGGGTCGGGATCGGGTTTTCGATACCCGTGATCGGTTTTCTCTCGGCTCGACTTTGGCTCGGAATGCGATATATCGACTCGGGATCGGGTCGGGTTTTCGATCCTCCTTCGCCAGATGTGGGTCTGTGACGTAGCGGTCCACAGAGGGTTGAAATGAAAAACGAAGTTCAAATTTTAAAAGGACATTTAGAACGCAATAATGCACCGATTTAAGATCATTTTTGTTGTTGTACAATTTAGGACAAAATTTCACAGAAAGCGTTGTGAGTGTATATTTTATTTTTTTGTTTATTTAATTTTTATGTTAATGCAAACAGCAAAAAGTGTTGTTTTTTTGCATTTCATGTTTTATCTCCTAGACACAATTTTTCTTATACTTCAAGTCACTTGGGTTAAATGCACAGCGGTATAAGAAAGAAGGAAAAAATTGTTACCTTTAAAGCTCATTGTTAAAAGCAAATTTTATTAACAAATAATCGACATGAAGAACATTTTGTTTTCAAAGTATATTCTTGCTCTAAAATTGCTTGCTCTTATTGTTTGGATGATACGTGGCCATCAAAATTCAAGAATGAATGTTATTGACCAATTCTATAAACAAATGTACATCGCAGACATTAATAGGCAGAAACCAATGTTTTTTTTGTACTCTTGTTGTAATCCCAATGATGTTTTCTGTAAAAAATTTACCATCCGTTGATATTTGTTTATTTGATAAACAAAATATATAAGCAAATGCACATTTTAGGCGTTTTTAAGCGAAACGAAATCAATTTTTCTTCTAATCTCGTTGCAATTATAGTGCCAATGATGTTTTCTAAAAAAATGTTGCCACGCATTGATATTTGTTCATTTTATGAACAAATTATATAAACAAATGCACATTGTAGACGTTTCAAAGCGCCAAAAGGTTTTTCTAAGAATTTTGTTTGCAAACATTATTTTTTTCATACAATTTTTATGCAAACAAATTTTTTTTCGAAAAATTTTTATTTAAAAAAATTTGTTCAACACATATTTTTCAACATTTTTTTTCAACGAATTTTTTTTCAACAAACTTTTTTGACCAATTTTTCTACAAAAAATTATGTTTTTCAACAATTTTTTTTCCAAACCTTATTTTTCTATCAAAATGTTTTTTAAACAAAATTTTTATTCAACAAATTTTTTTCACAAAGTTGGAAAATATTTTGTATGTGTTGAAAATTCATCTTCTTGGTGGAAAATCGAGAGAAAATAATAATCATCAAATAATTATTCTCCCGAAAAAAATTCTTATAAGTAATATGAATATTGATACATTCATTTAAAAAGCTTGAAAATTCATCATTTTGGTTGAAACCGAACTAATTATATATTTTTGCGAAAATAAATTGATTTGTAAAAAATTGAACTATTTCGTCGAAAAATCGTTGGGTTTAGGTGGAAATTTATTTCATAACTGTAAATCTAAGTAGTCAACTTGGAGATTCATCATTTTATCTAAAAAACAATCTCTTCATTTGAAAATTCAACTAAAAATTGCTTCGTTCGTTGCAAGTTTAACTGCATTATTGAAAACACGCTTTTATTGCTTGGGCATTAATTTTTTCACTTGGAAATTTATCCATTTAAATATTAATTTTTCTACCAGAAAACAGAACTTTTTGATTTTCGAGTAAAAATTCGTTAAGAATTTCACTACAGTGTTGAAAATAATTCATGTGTTTGTTCAAAATTTGTCTTTTTGGTGTAAAATTAAGTGTCTGAATTGAATATTCAACTTCTTGATTGACAGTTGAGGCGCATTGTTGTAAATTTATTTTATTGTTTACAAATGAACATTCATCAATTTATTTGAAAATTAATTTCTTTACTTGAAATTCAAGTATTTTTTGAAGTGAAATTTTTTTTTTTTTAATTGAAAATGTGACTCTCTCATTTTTGGTAGACAATTTATCTTTTCAATTTTAAAATTTACCTCTTTGTCTAAAAATTCATGTACTTTGTGAAAAATTAGTCTTTTTTGCAGAAAATTTAACGTCTTGGTTGACAATTCAACTACTTGATTGAAATTTGAACTACATGTTTAAAATTTCATTTTATTGGTTGAGGATGTAACGATATTGTTGAAAACTCTTTTTTTTTTAGGTTATAAAATAATTTTCTGAAGTAACAATTCAAGCATTCCAGCTTTTAATGAAACTTCAACTATTTACGTTTTCATTAAGAATTTATCGTACATATTTGGTTTGAAAATTGAACTGTTCCAATGAAAGTTTAACTGAATTGTTAAAAATTCATATCATTTGTGGAAAATTTTACTATATTGTTAAAAAACCTTGTATAAATAGAACATTTCAAAAATTTCTGCTCAAGAAATATGTATCCACGTTATCATTTGTGATCCTCCAAATTGAAAAGTGAATTAATAAATTTGTTAATCATATCATTTGAAGAAATCTTAAGTGAAAAACATTACAAATTGCACAATTAAAAAAAATTTAACCAGAGACTTGTTTCATTGGACGTAAAATAATTTATATTTTAAACCTTTTTTAAATAATAATTCTTCTATTATTATTTATACATTAAAGTACAAAACTCTTTTTCACGAATTAACAATTTAAGAAGAAAAAAATTACAATTGTAGAGTTGAAAATTTAAATGTAGGATGCAGCACTCTGAAATCTTCAGTTCATGATTCCATCGAATGCATTCTATGTATTTAAAACAATTCAGCTGGAAATTGTTCACTTTTCAAAATCCGCTTTATATTTGCTCCTTTTCAACAAACAGTCCAATATTGCTAAATATTAAAAAAAAAGGTTATTTTTTATTTAAAAATAATTAAAAATTAAATGAAGGTTGAAATAGGTTCTATAGTTGCATTTAGATGTTTCAAATTATTTACTACTAAGCCAAAGTACAACTCTTCCACTATGGGGAAAATAATTTTCAGCATTTTCACTCCAACCATAACCGGTTTAACCAGTCAGTGGAGGAGTCAGGGGGGACCGAGTGACGTCAAGCCATTGTCAAATTTCCCTCTCCGCTCAGTTCAACTGAGAAGTGCACATCTGTCGAAGGAGTATCGAAAACCCGACCCGATCCCGAGTCGATTTATCGACTTCCCGAGCCAAAGTCGAGTCGAGCCAAAACCGACTCGATCTACACCCGATACTGGAGGCTAGGATCGAGTCGGAATCGCGTCGAGATCGGGAAATATCGCTCGACGGCATCACTAATTATAGATATTTTGCACAAGGTTTAAAAATTACTTCTGTCTGCGATTTTGGATGTTTCTAAAAAGTTTTTAAACTTAAATAAACTTATTAATGCGAAAGTAATCAATTTTAATCATTTTCAAGTAGTTGGTCTAAAAACAATAAGTCGTAAAAATATTATATCAAAAGTTCCATAAATAAAAGGTCATAGTTTCTTGTCGAATTAGAAATTAAATAAACCATACGTATTCTTATTCTAAAATGATTTTCTTTTTATTTTTTTTTTTTTTATCATTTTTATACTTTCATTATTATGATTACATTGTTGAACAATGTTGTTGTTATTAATTACCTTGCTCAATGTTAGTGTTCACCTAACGTCTACTTTTTTGAATTCATTATACACTCTAAGAAAAAGTCTATTAACAGTAAAATTACGATCCTTTCAGAATGCGTCCTTTCAAATTAAGCAGATTTCTTTTGTCCATCAATAGAATCGTTTCACTGTTCAAAGACTGATCCGTTAAATGCAAAACGGAACTAGTTTTACTGATAAACTATTTCTTTTGACTTTGAAAAGAATTCCTTTAACTATTAAAGGATTTCATTTGTTGGCTAGCGGAGGAAGTGCGCCTCGCCTGCCCATGAGTGAATATCGCTTAGCACCCAATGTGCACAAGTAAATTTTTTCAGTGCAAAAAAAACGTGCGATCTGATATAGAAAATGGATTTCTTCAAAAAAATAGGAATCCCAGATTGTGACGCGAGAAGTTTGGTAGGTACGTGTACTGAAAGAACAATTTTTGCTCCACATAACCTCACTTTTCATTGTTATAGAATTGATAATTATCGACTTTATATTTACATTCACCAAAGTTCGGCTTTTGTACATTTCTTGCACGTAATATCATGCAATAAGTTTCCTTTTAACGTTCAAATTATTCTTACTTTTGTCCGACAATAGATTTCACGTCAAGATCAAAGTTAAAGGAAAACCTTTCACAGTTAAAGGATAGCATTTGAAACGACAATCCTTTAACTATGAGAGGATTTCCTCTCATGCCAATTTTGAATGGAAAATCCTTTAATAGTGAAAGGAATCGTTTGACAGTCAATAGTCTGTTTTTAGAGTGTACTCAACTCTAGACAAATAAAGCTTTAAAATTCCAAATTCAATTGACAGATTAGAATCTCTCCAGTGCATATCAAACGAAGCATTTACAGTGTTTCTGACAACAAAACTCATCTTTTTGATTTCACTTCGACCTACTCAAGTGCCTATGGTTGACCAAAATATTTTTTCTTTTTCTTTATTTGTTTTCATTTGTTATTAATGTATCTTGCAGTGAAACTGCCTAAAAATCAAGTGAAAATAGAAAACAGAAATATTCAGAAAGTTTGAATTTTGTAGCGTTCAACTCGCCTAAGCGATATTCTTTTATTTAGTATATTTGAAAATATGTATGCACTGTAAAAAATAAAAAAATTCTACCACTTAGAATGGTAAAATTACCAACAAAAAATTGGTGCAATTTTACTACTCTGATTATGGGATGAATACCACTTGCATGTTAGAAGTTCCAACCAATCTTGTAACTTTACCACTTTTAGACTGACACTATAGCAAGGCGTTGTAGAAGTAGAGTATCTGCTTGTGAATCTGTGACTTTCAGAGTAGGTAATAAATGGACCTACTTTCAGAGTGTTGATTTCTTTGACGCTGGTAAAAGTACAGAAACTATTAAAAATTCCTTTTTCCAACGTAATCTCACGTCTTGAAATTTGATCATTGATAACGAGGCGTACTTGCACAGCTCTTAACGTAGTATAAGTACAAGTAATTTTAAAGTTTCAAAGTTGCGGAGAATAATAAAAAAAATGGTAAAATTAAAATTATTTGTAAAAGAGTGTTTCAGAACGGTATAAATTATGGAAAATTTTATTTACAAAATTGATAAAAAATTTAGTATAAATATACCATAAAAGGATATATTAAGTTCAATAAATAATATTCGTTTGAAGAGGGGAATTTTTCCCTTTCTTTTAATATGAAATAATTACTCACATTTCTCATGTAGATGCTAAACTTGCCATGTTGAATAAAAAAGCGAATATTTTTGGTTAGAATACCATCACCTACAAATTCATAATGCATTGTAATTTTACAGAATCTGTCTGGAAACTTACATAACTTAAAAGTTGAATTCCATATTAAAAGTGGATATTCGTTAATGTCAGTGAAAACGTTACTTTGGGAGTAGGTAATAATCGGACCTACTCTCAAAGTGGTAAAATTACCAGAAATTTTTTTTACAGTGTGGCAAATGTTTTCTATTTCTTTTTATAATCCCTCCAAAAATCGACTTGATGTTATCAGTTTCCCCTCTTTGTCTGCTTCAAAATACAGGAAGCTCGACAATGTGCTTTTGCACTCAAGAGGGCTAAAGGTGTATTTGCAGACACGTGAGTCCAGTCCCAGTCAGAATGGAAAACGACAGAGGAAGCGATAGAATGCAGGGTGAATTTTTCAGTTAATCCAACCTCTACTATTCACTTCACACTCTCGGGCAGCAGACGGAAATGATGCTGATTCACCCTTGGTTCCAACTAGAAGTGGAAGAGACGAGTGAGAGTGAGAGAAGGAGTCCATTCCAAAATTGCAGACCACCCCGAGATCAAGCTCTCCTTTCCTCTCTCCTATCTTGGCTCTTCCCTCAGGAAAAGCTACCGGCGGCATGCCCGTCACGAATACTGATATTGAGCAAAGTCCTTCCCTAGAAGCGGCAGCCACCAAGAATAATGCATTATTTTCTCGTGTCACGTCGTCTCTTTCTCGTGTAGTCTTTTTTTCGGAGGTCTTACATTCGCTCCTTTTTATGTTTCCAATGGTATTTACATTACCAGCTCTAGAAGTCCTCAAGAAACTCGTTCCTTTTTTCCTAAAAGGAGAGATCATTGGGCTAGTTTCCTGCGAGACTTTGCGTTTTTGTTCGATTTGTTCTGGAATAGAAATAATATTAGTTTAAAATTTATTTGATATTACGTTTTTTCACAGAGTTTCGATAATAATTTATAGCTGATTGAATTATGGCTTCTTATTTCCGAAATTTTGATATTCTCGTGGATGTCGTTTTTTTTTAATTTTTCTGGTAGTCAGAAAAGTCTCCCCAAATTTTTATAGGTTTTTATATACTGTTGCGTTTAGCAGACCCTAGTTTTCAACAAAGAATTTTAAAATTTCTTAAAAATGCGAAGATAATTTTTACCGATATTAGATGACATTGTTCTGTTTATAAAAATACACAAAAAAAAGAAAATTAATATTTCTAGGGAATCAAAAACTCCAGTCAGCAATACCTCATTTTCCTGCAAAAAATTAAAAAAGAATATTTTTTAAAGATAAATAAATATTTATACCAATTAAAAAAAAACATTTCTTTAGTAATTTCATTTAGTTTTAAGTGCTCTTTCAATTTCACAAGGAAAAAAAATACTTTAAAAAAATGTAATTTCCCCATTCAAAAGTCTTCATTAAGAGACTACCAAAAAATTATTTAATCTATAATGGCATCTTTTAAATAATTACATCAATACCACAAAACACATGTCAATATTTTGGGTCAAAATGCATCTGAAAGAAACTTGGAAACAGAAAAATGATTTTAAACATGATACTGAATCTGGAATGAAATCTCAACCGTTTAGATCCGGTTCCGGTTCTTTTTGGGAACGGTAAGGCTTTGTTGGGCGAGGCGAGGGGGAGAGGAGATTTTGATCAATCGCAGTACTAAGGAGGTTTTCGGGTCGAGGAATACGAATTTGGCATCGAAATTCTAAAATTAAAAAAGCGACATTTTTTTTTTAAATTCAATATATTCAGTGATTTTGATTAGAGTCGGTACAAAAGGGGTTTCCGAGTCGGAGAACACAAAATTGGTGTCAAAGTTAAAAAACTAAAAAAAGGCGACTTAAATTTTCAAAATTTTATTAAATTGTTGGATTTCCATGAAAGTCAGTATTAATACGAATTTTGGTTAAAAATTCAAAAAGGTAACTTTATTATTATTTTTTTTTAACTTGTTCTCGGGTGAACCCGGTTTTTCATGATCAGCCACGGACTAAGTCAAGTGCCTGATGAGATGAGGATGTTATAAATCTTTTTTAATACGATTTGTGAAATCTTCTGCGATGATGTTATGGTAGGTACAAAATTAGAAACGTGGTGTAGTTTGGAGTTCATCTTTTACTGCTGTTATCCTTATACAGCGGCCGCGAGCGTTCAAGGTGATAATAGTCACTTCTGATGCTTTCTTAGAGCTACCATCTGCCACGCCATAGGCTTTTATTCGCTTGCTTCCTTATGGTACAAGAAGTTTCTTACAAGGTGACTGGTGTTTAATAAAACCGCCTTCTGAGCTGCTGCCAGTACCCTACTGACTCCTAAATGTTCAAGATGTTCAGTGCATATTGCGTGCACACTGCCTCTAGCCGAAATCACAAAAGGATGAATAGATGCATGTTTGATCTTCCTCAATATTGACTTTACGTCATGTCTTAGCTCGTTATACTTATGGACCTTGGTTTTATAGGTTGCCTGCAAATTCCGGTTAAGTGGATAAGCAGTGTCGATGATCTACACGTTTCCACCTTTTTTCTCACGCATCACGGTGTCACATGATGTGTCTGGATAGTAACATCCTTATATAAAATGTAATCTTCGTTTTTTAAAACGGGCACTGGAATGTGTCTACATAAGGGCATCCATTCTGCTAAGAGTCCTAGGTTTAGAGCAAGTTTTTGATATATAATGCCCGCCACATTATTATGTCGGTGTGTATATTCTCTCTGAGCCATTACGGGACAACCATCAATAATGTGCTCGATAGATTCGTTGGTATCTCCCCATTATCGGCACTGGTCAACCACGTCTTGATGTAACATGTGTTTGCGATAATTCCTGTTGCTGGCAACCCCATCCTGAATCTCAATGACAAATGCTTCCGTTTCTGAAAACAGGACACCCTTTTTCAGCCAAATATTGGATACCTCACTATCCATTTCATGTTGGCCTAACGTTTTGGAGTGTTCGCCGTGGATGGTTTTTTGTCTCCATTGCGTTTCTAATTCCTCTATGGTTTCTGCCCTAATATTTAAGGCCTCCTCTGAGGACAAATTCAAGAGTGTGTAATCGAGATCCGCTTTACAGATGGTGCTGTAAAGCGCAACATCTCGCTTGCTGTTGAAATAGTCTCGCAACTGTATAACTTGTGATTTACACAGTTTCTTGACATATACAACACCCCTACCCGCTCTATTTCGTGGTAGAACTACCGTTTCAGTCGCCGAATTACTGTGGTGCATTCGGTGCTTCGTAATTTCTACGCGCACGCAAAGAAAGGTTTGGTTGCGGCCTTTATGTTCGAAAAGATTTCTCCAGGTTTTGGTCGCAAACAAAATTTTTTTGCAAAAGTTATTAACAATGGAAGTTTAATTTTGCAACATGCTCAAAATTTTTCTCGTGAACGGCTCAACGGATTTTGATGATTCTTACGTTGAAATATTTGCTTAAAAACATACATTTCAGAAATCTTTATTTCTAAACATTGAATTAAACTTGCCTTAATTATATCTAACCGAATGTGAACAGAAAAATGTGTGATTGATTTTTTTGGTAACCTCTCCCCGTGCGTTACCCCTTACTCCACCACTCTGCTGGAGCTGTTGAGCACTTAATTCATTAACTCTGTCAGAACAATTGTAATTATTTAAAGTATCTTTTTGATAATTTTAGGTTAGGAAAACTATCTGGCGCCCTTCAGGAAATTCTTGGACTCATTTTGAGTCCAAGTTTTAGTGAAATTTCAAACAAAATAAAATAATCGGCAAAAAGCAGGTTATAAATGACATTGAATCAATTGTTTGCAAACAAATTGAACTTCTTTTGTTTACAAATTTTTGTTTAAAAATGTTACTTTTTAGAAATCTGCCTTCCGAATATAAAAACATTGAATTTGTTTAAACAAAATTGTTTATAAACAAATTGAACTTTATTTAAAAGAAGAGTAATTACCATTCTTTTAAATACTACTTTTAAATTTGAGTAATAATTACTATTCTTTTAAATACACTGCCGCACAACATGCTCCGAGTGCTTACACGTTACATTAAAAAATGTATATCCCGTGAAATAATAGAAACTACTTAGTATTTCTGTTAGCACTTATTTCCAGAAAAAATGTAGAATGACATGCAAAAAAATGTTTCTTTTGAGATAACAAAAGTACAATTTGTTTATAAACAGTTGATAATTTTGTAAACAAATTCAATGTTTTTATATTCAGATGGAAGATTTCTGAAAGGGCCTAGCCGGGTAAGCATGCAAAATCTCCCTGCACGTATTATGATGAAATTCCTGTCATAGGTTCGCATTTATGTGTAGTAAAATTTCTCCTAATAATAAACCTGAAAATTAATTTTTTTGGGAGTTATGGAGGGGGAAAGAAAAATCGAAAAAGTGTTTATTCTCGAAAACGGCTTGACCCATTTTGATGAAAAAATATGTGTTGTAGACACTAATAAGGCTATTACAAAAAAAAAATTGTTCGAAAAAAGTTACAGGTAAAAAAAATGTTGAATTCTTCAAAAAATGTTTTGAGGTTATGTTCTAGAGTGACACCCTCCATATTTCACATAAAAATTCCTTAGAATATCCTTTATAACATATAGTTTTGGCGAATTTTTTGAAAAGGTGCAACAATGTGAAAAAAATAAAAATCGCGCATGCAACACTCCGCAACGTTACGGTGCACTGCTTCCGACCGCAATACTTTGGGACACAACCCTATTTCATTTTTTCATGGTGAGAAATATAATTTCTCTCAATGATAATCCTAAAAATGCATTTAATTTGTATTTAAAAAAAATTCAATTTTTGACAAAATTACAGGCCAAAGAAAATTATCAATTCTTAAAAAAAAATGAATTTCTTTTCTGGATTGACCACACTCACATTTTACATAAATATTCCTTAAAATATCCTTCATAACATAGGCTTTTGTTGAATTGTTTGAACAGTGGCCGCTGGCAGTGTACCGTAACTGTGCGGAGTGCTGCATGTGCGATTTTTATTTATTTTTTCACTTTGTTCCCCCCTTTCAACAAATTCAACAAAAATATATGTTATGAAGGATGTTCGAAGGAATGTTTACGTAAAGTATGGAGGTTGTCCCTCTAGAACATAACCTCAAAACAAAATTTGGAAAAATTCAAAATTTTTTTTGGTCTCTAATTTTTGTAAAAAACTAGAGCCTCATACGCGCGGTCCGCGCGCGACCAATTTATTTACATGTAATTATTTTTTTTGGAATGAAGTTCAATAAAATACCAGGAAATTAATTTTTACTTCAATAATTTTGATTTGTACACGGCTTCGGATGGATACTCTCTCACGATGCAGAATAAATAATTGTGCAACTCTAAACATTTTCATGCAACTTTGAAAAAAAAACTATAAAATGTTGGCGCGTACAAATTTTCATAGAAATACACAGTAAATGATCTCGACTGGAGAAGAGTGCAGATGTCAAGCCATTTTGAGCGCGTATAGCACTCGGATGGATGACCATCTGAGACGTATTCGCGGTGAGCACGAAAATACGAACACTGGCGGGCACTTTGGTGAAGCTCTATAAACAGTCTCTTCCTATTTATTTATCACATGACGTACGGTTTATTTACATCTCACATTAATTAATGTAAGGTGTCACGTATCAAAATTAAGTAAAATCGGTAGTTGACATATCTAAGTATAATAATGGTAAGTATTCAGACTATAATATTTATTACCATAATAGATTAAAAGGAATTTTATGATGGTGTTTTAAGGTTTAGGACAAGATTCGTATGTGGTAAATAATGATTTGAATGGGAATTTTCAAATTTTTAGAAAAAAAGTCTGCCCGACTTTGATTTCAACTGTTTTTTTAAATAATTAGCTAAATTGTTATCTTTTTCAATTATGTCATCATTCAGTTTAGAATGCATAATTCGAAAATCTTTCACTCTACAAATTTTCCAGTTTAGATTTTAATTTTTAAGCGTAAATTTAATTAAAAAAAATTTTTAAATGCAGTTTTAAAGACTTAAAAAATGAAAAATTAGTAGCGTCTGAAATCAAAGATTTTTGATAAAAAATATTTTTAGTTGATCAACTGTGAATATAAATTAATTAATAATTAATTACACGATTCAGAATCAGTTCACAATTTTAGAACTATTTAAAATTTTAAAATAACTTCAAAATAATATATTCATAATTAAAGGATTTTATTAAATTTCAAATATTGTTTCAGTCTAGAATGTTCCATTTTTAAATTATTTAATTTGAAATTTTTTAATTAAGAAAAAGAACAATTACTTAATATTTAGAAATATCTGAATGTTCATTTAAAATCAGTAATTATAAATCAAATATTCAAAACTAAAAACAAGAAATATAAACTTTAAACGTTACATTTTTAATTATTCTATTCAAAAAACTTAAACTGTAAGTCAAATTGTGGAATTTTGATATATAAATAACATTTGAACACCTATTATTCGTAGAAAAAATTCGAGTAAGTTACAGATTTTTAGAAGTTTTGAAAAAATTCGAAATTATTTAAAAATTTGAAATGACTTCCAATAATTTAAACGAAGTGCCTATGCGTACCAAAAAATCCGGCTATTCGTACCGATATTCGGTGCAAATAGTTTTTTTGCAGATTTCGAACAAAGATTAAGAAGCTTTTTAAGAATTATGAAAGGCTTTAAAATAATAAAAAACATTTCCTCAGGATCCCTAGGAAAATTGGAAATGATTTTTTATTTTGAAAAATTAATTTCAAGAGAATATTTAAAAACATTTAGAAAGATTTACAAAACTGTCAAAAATGAATGTGGGAGATTTTAAGGAGAATTTGTTTATTTGACAGGATTAAAAAAAAATATGATAAATTCGAATCATTTTAAAAGAGGTTTAGAAGTTCTGAAAAAATTTCAAAAATAATTTAAAATGTGAAAAAATGTAAAACAACATGTAGATTTTTCAAGATTTTGAAATAAAATTTTGAAGCATTTTTAAGATTTTTAAACTATTTAAAATAAAAATAATTTAACTTTTAATTTAAGACGTGTTCAGCTTGTAAAAAAAATGTAACTGTTCAATTTTTAATGTTTCTAGCTAAAAATTGCTTAAAATGATATAATTTTGACAATTTTTAATTTCAATAATTGATTCTTTAATTTAGAGCATTGAAAATTATAACGTAGATTTATATTTTTTGAACTGAATTCGCATCTTTGCACTCTATAATTGATAAAAGTTTAAAATATTAATTTTGAACTTTAACTGCATTTAATTTAAAATTGTTCAGTTGAAAAGTGTTAGTAACTTCCATTTTATACGTGCAAATTATTGATCATTTGAATTATAATATTTTTAAACTTCAATTTTAAAAATTCAAAATTCAAGAGTTCCACTTTGGGTGCTTTAATTTGCAGCTCAGTTTTTATTACTTCAAATAGAAAAATTGTTAGCTTTAGAGTTCGAATTTTTTAATTTCATTGACCGTGAAAAATAGTCCGTATACCTGGTTGTACCTAATCAATTTTGGGAATTTGCTCCTTTTATGGTCTATTTCTATTATTGTAAGAAAACTCGATGAGTAGAATGAATGGCTCAGTAGGTGTGAGTCGAAAATTAAGAAAATAGAATTTGCATATTATTACAGTTAAAACTTTCAAACCTGTCGAAGAAAAATCTAGAAAATTTTTAAGACATTTTTTATTTTATTATTTCACAGGATTTTAATGAATATTAGGAAAAAAATGGAGTTAATTTAAAAGATGTTTAGAACTTTTACAAGTTTAGAAGAAACTCAAGAATATTTTATGAAGTTTCGAAAATCTTTTCTAGTTTTAAAATATTGTTAATCTCTCCAAAGTTCTAAAATTCATAAATATCTTTTAAAATTATATTAATTTTTTCTAACATTTTTTTTAATTTCTAAATTAAAAAAATTGCCTTAAAATCTCCCAATGTCTATATTTTGTCAAAAAATTGTTCAAATATTTTCAAATTTTTAAATATTATTGAGTCTTTACAAAAACTTATAACCTTCTAGATAAATATCTTTTAAAATGATTCGGATTCTTCTTATATATATTTTTTAATTTGGTTGATTAAAATAATTACCTTACAATCTTCAGAATTCTTTTTGTAATGCTAGAAATCTTTTTGAATGTTTTAAAATATTTTCAAATATTCTCTTTAAACTAATTTCTTTAAATAAATAATCGCTTCGAATTTTCCCATGAATCTTAAGAAAAAATTTTTGTACTCTTAAAACCTCTCAAAATTCTTATAACGTTTATAAAATTTTTTTCTAAATCTTAAAAAATCTATACTTTATCAAAAAACTGTTCAAATGTTTTCAAATTTTTAATTATTTTTTAATCTTTTCAAACACTTAAAACCTTCTAGGTTTTAAGTTTTCTTTTAAAATGTGATTCGAATTTTTCTCATATTGTTTTTTTAATTTGTTCAATATATATATCGTTAGAGAGATGCATCAGTATTATTTAAATGAATAACACGGGAATTCTAGATCAATCTAAAAATCTACACCCCCTTCCCCACATTACTCCCTTCCTCACCGAGTGAATTAACTGAAGTTGCCCGTTACTTTTATTTAACAATAATTTTGTTTTATTCAACATCTTTACAATTTTGCAATAGGATGTAAGAGATAAGACGATTGTTTGAAAATATTTAATATAAAAATACAAAATTTCCTATGTATATTTTAAAGAGATAATTCAACACGAAAGTTAATCAAGAATTACTTAAGCTTTCAAGGCGACCTCAAAGTGGATTCAGAAGCTCGCCTATCCTTTCGCTCGGAGTATATACCTGATTTTCATAACCTGCAGGTTTAAATCCCAAATTCAAAGGATAAGGTGCTTTTCAAAATTCTTTTCTACATAAAACAGATACTGGCTTTTAAGATTTTCAAACCAGTTACCAAAAATTCTTTCCTGATACTTTATTGATTCATACGTTTCGTGAAATTCTGTGTCGAATGATATATACTTTTAAAAGACAATTTTGGACACCTCATATATATACAAGTTGATATGTAACGTATTTTGATGTAATTTTTTACAATTCTATATTCAAAAGAAGACAGCTTGAATGACTCAATTATAATTTGTAACGAACTGTACAGTCTTATTATATGACAATTATAAGGTCCATGAATAGTCATATCTTGCAATTAATTATTATCACACTAAAACTTGGGGTATCAAATTGTTGCAGCTATTTTGATCTAGAATTTCAAATCAATATGATTCGCTTTAAAGGATCAATGGAAATAAAGGAGAGCAACTTCAAGGCTTACTAGCATCAGTATACAAACCAGAATGACAGTTGTCGATTTTCGAAAAACATTCTTTCTGCCAAATTCAAGTTCTGCAATTCGATAATCGATCCTTGATCGAGATTTGCTGACATTTGTAAACAAACAGCCACAACCTCAATAATCATAAACTTAAATAAACGGAGCTAAGTAAATGATTTTTGCAAAATTTGATTAAAAATTTAATTTTAAACGATCATCAACAATTGATCATCATTCAGGTAAGAGGTTTAAATAATTTATAATGTGTTGAGTAGTTGAAATTTTATGACAGATAATTGATCTCGAAATTTGAATCAAGTTGATCATGAATATAGTTATCAAAACGTTGCATCCTTTTGATCCATTTGCAGCATCAACTTGAAATTGATTCCTTTTGAACGAAACTGATGAATCTTGAACAGGAATAGTTGAATTTTAAACGAAAAAGTCGATGTGTCAACTACAATAATGAATCTTTAATTCGAATAGATGAATTTTCGACCCAATAGTTGTATTTAAAACTAAAATTTATTTATTCTCAAATAAAATATTATTATTATTATACCATTGGGCCATTTCCCTTTTGGGATAGGCGTGACTAGCTCGGTTAGAAAATAGTAGTGTGTAGGTGGGTATATAGGTATAAGGTTATTCTTTTGTCAAACCAAATAATATAATAATTGACACGAACAACTTTTTCCTTTAATATAGATCAATTTTTGGATGCATGAAGCAAAATATTGTTTTACATTAAGAAACAATATTCTCGTTACAACAACAAACTATTTCTTTAATTCAAATAAAAAAGTAAAAAGATAACCAAGGAATTTCTGCAAATGAAAGAAAATTTTGTCTCGGTGAAGATAGGTATTTCTAAAAAGTAATTTAATTATTCAACGAAAATATAGATTTTTATCCACTCAGTTACTTAACAGACACTGTCTAGTATTTCGGAATTTTCCGTAAGATTAATTATGTATAGTGCTACGACTGCTCTTATAGAAAATTCCGCAATAATAGACAGTTCGTTAATAGGCCTTGTAAGAAAAATAAATATTAAACAGCCGTAATTCTGTTTTACGATTTAAAAAAAAATTGATATGAAAGTTGATTTATGTTAATTTTTATTGATATATTATAATTTCTTCATAGAGAAAATTTATCAGAAAAGTTAAAAAATGTATACACGAGACAAAAAGAATACAAGTTTTAATTATATTTTATTACTTAGGAATCTCATTCATTTAATTCTAGATGTTACTAAGCGAAAAATATTTCACACTGGGCAGATTTTCTTTTTTTTCTAATTATAATAAATAAATTTAACTTTAAAATTTTTCAACACGTTCTTTACCTCTGGTTTTTATCATATCAGAGTTACCAACTCCGATCTTCTCTATCGACTCTATCAAATTGTACCCTGTTTAACCAAGTGAGTAACAGGCGGCTGGCAGGTAAGCCACCTTTCATTTTAGTTCCCCAACTCAAACAGTTAGGGGCAAAGGGTGCGCTTTTGGACCTTTAATTTTAGTTCCCTGGAGGTCAAGGGGGAAAGGGCGCGCTGCGGTAAGTCAGTCGAAATGAAATACACGGCATGAGCAATCTCCCACCTCATCTCTGGTTGTGTATTCGCACGAGCGGATCTGTGTGCAACCCGAACGGGGATCTTTCCTCCGGTCGGCTATGTTGTTTTTTCAACTCATGTAAATGAAATATAATTCAATTAATTTTGTTGTACTTTTTCTTAATTTTTTTATTGCACACTTCAGTTTTTAAATATATTTCACATATTTTATAAACTATATATATAAAATATCATATATATCAAAACTTTCAGTCAATGTAAATATTTGAGAGAATTTCTAAGTTTAGTCGTATCACATAAAGTTTTTGGCATATATTTTTTTAATCAAATCCTAATAACAAAAATTATGTTAACGCAAAAGTCTCCGTCATTGACCCCACTATCGATATCATACATCTAAAATTATCCTCTAACAGCCTTTGCAGCAAATCAGTCCTAATCTATCTTTTCGTAGAAAATACAACTTAAACCTATGTGAAAAACTTGAGTTATGTGAAAATGACCCACATATTTTGTTTACATTTATTTATTCGCTGCATAATATGTGTGGTCAAAATCACAAGGCACATTGATTGTTTCGTTCACGTTGCAACTGATTGAAAATTATTTTTTTTTTTGGTCGAGGATTCAACTTTTTTTTTTAAATTCATATTTTTGTGTTAAAAAATTGAATTGTTTTGTAGAAAATTTGTCTCTCTTTTAAAAAACCTAAAAAAATACTAAAAATTAGTTCTTTTTGTCGGGGATTCAGTTACTTTGTTGAAAATTTGTCTTTTTTGGCATGAATTCAAATATTCTTAATTTGAAATTAAAATCTTTCTTCGTTAAAATATCATATATGCTATATTACTATAATTATCAATAATTTAATGATATTGATAATAATAATAATAATCAATGGAACAAAGGTCTTCAACACGTTGAAAAACAAAAGTTAATGTTTTCCGTTTAAGAAATATAAGGTAGAAAAGTATCTTGTAATTGCTAAAGATTTCCTAATTTTTTAGTTACAAATATTTTAAAGACATTACAATTGCCAAGAGTTCAGAAAAATATGTCAAATTTATTTTAAATTTTTGATTTAAGTTTTTGATCTCAAAAAATTGTTATTGATGATCCACAAATTTAAACATCTCTTTCGAGATTTCTAAAAACATGCAGTAAATATAAGCGCGTAAATTGCGCGTTTACGTCTCTAGATTTTTACTTCCCAACATTAAAAATAATTTATTAATTAAAATAATGAATTAATAACATAAACAATGTAAAAATCCATTTTTAACCCAATTGTTAAATATTTTGTTAACATTTTTAGAACAATAATAATTGTGATGTTAATTTTTTGTCTACTGGTCTAAAATCAATATTTTTCAATATTGATTTTTTGAATTGTGAAAAAAATGCTAGAATTCAAAATGTTAGAAAAATGTATATGTAGAACGATTTTGCAGAATTTAATTAGAAAAAAAGAGTTGAATTGTATAATTTCTAATTTAAAGCGCTAAAAATGAAACAATTTTATTTTTAATTGAAGAATCACGAAAGTGAATGATTTCAGATTAAAATTTCGAAAATAGGACAATTTCAAAAAGTTAAAAATTGAATATTTTAATATTCGAAGTGTTAGAATTGGATCATTTAAAATTCAGAGGAATTAAAGCTGTGTAATTTTTAATGAAGAGCGTTCAAAAGTAATTAATTGAAAATGGAAAACTTTTAAATTTGAATAATTTTAAATTCTAAGCGATAATTATTTGACAATTTGAAATTGAAAACTAAATTGAATCTTTCAAAATCAATGCTTTCTGAAATTTTAAATTGTTATTATATGAGAAAATTATAATTTAATATTAAAGCTGATTAGACAAATTTTTCTAAAATCGAAAAGTGAATTGAATTATTCTAAAAAAAAACGTTCGAAATAAATACTAATTTTCAATGGGAATATTAATATTAAAACTTTTTTACACTTAAGCCATTTAAAATTTTAGTTATTTGAAGTAAACTTAAATGACTTAAAAATCATTAATTTTTAAACTGTTAATTATACTTTCCAAAATTCAACGAATTAAATTTTAATTGCAAAATTAAAACTTATGAAAGGGAAAAATTAAAAATTTAGCGTTCAACATGAAAATTCAGAACTCTAAAATTGCATCATTTTAAAATTATCAAAATTATTCAGTTACTGAGGTATCAATTTCAGTAAGTTTGATTTTCATCTATTTTGATTTTAAACACAATTTTTAATTTTTTAATTTCATATCGTTTTATTTTTAACGCGTCTTTTAGAATTATTATTCATTCTTGAACTTTATCAATCGCATACTTTTTAATTCGAAACTGACTATCAAGGCTTTTATATGAAATTTTGAAATATTTATTTCCAAATTGACCTGAAATTTTGAATATATGAATTTGAAACTACAATATTGTAAAATTAAAAAATCAAAGTAACAGCTTTTTCAGTTTTAAACTAAATATGGGTTAAGAAATATAGAAAGTCTGGGACAGTTATAAAATGGTGAAAAACAATAGGGGACCAATATAAAGGGTCCCTCTGGGTTTTTCCTCAGTCCGTCTGCAGTGGAATAATCTGCATCGCAAATATTATGTTCAAATAGCACGCTTAAGGGCATGCGACACAGCGAAATACCTATATTGCCGACCTCACTTTATCAGTTCACTGAATATTTTTTTTGAACCTGAGAACTTTTTTACAAAATAAAATATCGAGCTTAAACTTTGGAAAATGTATTAGAATACAATAAAGTACGTTAAAATACTTCATTTGGGTAGGAACTTCACTAAAAATTATTTCCGAACAAATTAAAACTGGGAGCCTATTGTCACATATTTTTTCTGAACCTCGAAATTTTTTGAACGTTCGAACTTTTTTTATACATAAAATATCAGCCTCAAACTTTCAGCAATGCAAGAGCCGACAGGAAACTACGTTAAATGCCGTCATTTAATAATAAAAGATATAAAAAAAATTATTTCAACTAAATCACATCCGACTCTAGGACGAGCCAGCTGTTAGAGCCTCATGTAGTGGCCGCCAGAGGAATTGAGGAATTTTGAGCGACTGGTTTTTTAGGCAACATATACGCAGTACCTTTGAGCATGAAGCCTGGCATCAGATCTGAGTGTTCGATGATCTTCTGAAAACACCTTGCTAACAGGATGCACACTCGTCAGATACTTGTACCAGAATTTGTGCATGATGTCCGGACCTCGAGCTTTCCAGTTACTTGCCCTTTTCAAAATTGTTGAAAAATCTGAAGCTGTGATGTTAGTTAGCTCCATTTCAGGGTTATTGCTTGCTCTTGCTTTCTCGAGTTGGAACCACGCAGCGTCTAAATTGCTTCTGTTCATTTTTCCCGAAACACCGGACCATTAGTTAGTCATATCTTCCAATTGAGGGACTTCGGTGTCTCGCTGGTTATTTCGCTTTACACTCAGTTCGCGGTAGAACCTTCTTTCATCTGGCGGCAAGGTTCGATTTTGATGCCTTCTTGCTCTACTTTTCTTGTACCGACGCAGTCTAGCAGAAAGAACATCAAGTCTCTGCCGTTGGGAATCTATAATCTCATCCAATATTGCTGGTGTCAATGTTTCGATGTACCGAGGGTGGATGATTTTGGTAATATTGTGTATTAGCTTTCTGGTTCTATTTCTTTTCTTATATTAAGTCAATTGACCTAATTTGCACCTTACTTTGCTGAAATCCATATCCAATTTGATTTTCCATAGTGGATCTTGATCCCTTCCTGTGGGAAGACTGCATTTGTAGGCCTAGCTCTGCCGCCCAACGTTCTAACAAATGTCACAGCTGCACAATACACAAGAGTTTGCACCTCTAACGCAGTTAGTGTTGCATTCAAATGCATTTGTGATGTAGGGTTATTATCAGTATTATTATGTTGGCCCACCTTCCACCCAGAGATACTCATGATCTGGTACTTCGCTACTAAACACGGTCGCGGAACGCGGAAAGTGCTTCGTAGATGCATTGGTGTCAGTCGTTGTTTCGGAACTTTGTATTCTGCTTGAGCATTCGTCATAATTCGCGAGTATACATACTGGAGAGCCCATCTATAGGGATCGTACAATCACACTGGAGAGACCTATAGGGATCCAACATTCATCCTGGAGAGCCCGTTTATAGGGTTTCAACATTCATCCTGGAGAGCCCATTTATAGGCATCCAACATTCATACTGGAGAGCCCGTTTTTAGCGATCCAAACATTCATCCTGGAGAGCCCGTTTATAGGGATCCATCTTTCTTACAAACGTTAGTTCCAATGCCAAGGACTGAGATCAACGATTCAAGAGATTAATTAATACATCATCAGATATATATATATATATATTTGTTTATATATTTGTATATATATATATATATATATATATGGGTGTGTGTGTGTGACCGTCCGCGAAGAAAGGGACCTAATGCGTCAAAGCTGACTCAGCGTGGTGTAGATAGAGTTGGTAGTAGCGTGAGCTCGCATGTTAAGACGGGAAATTCAAGTGTTTGAGATTTAACTGTGGTAATCACAGTTTCGTGGGGTCCGCAAGCCGTTTAAAGCGTGATTTTCAAAGCATGAAGAGTAAGCATAGCAGTATAAGAAAGCATATAAGCAAAATAATATGAGAAAGTATATAACTCAGAAAGGTGGAAATTTCTTAATTTTTATTAAAGATTTTACTAGAATTTTCCGTTGATCAAAAAAGCGAGGGCAAGCCCAGACAACATGATTGATGTCCTCCGTTTCATGTCCGCACAGACATGAAAAGGAGTCTGTAAAATTTTTTCTTGCTAGGCTGTCAGCCAGTGAATAGTGGTTATTTCTAATGCTTGATAGGCTCACTATGTCCTGTCTTTTTAGATTAGATTGGAAAAACCATGGTTTAGGAGTTTCAGAGAAGTAATATAGGCCTACATTCCTTTTTTCACTTTCCTTCTTTAAGTATAAGTTAGTACATTTAAGAAGTTTTTAAGAGATTAATTCATAAAGGTCTGTGTGTGGAATTCTGTCGTTCATAGTAGAATTATATTTATGGGCTAATTTAGCCAGTTTGTCTGCGACCTCATTCCCAAAGATTCCACTATGTGCAGGTATCCAGTAAATATGGATAACAATGTTTTGAGTTTTAGCTAGATGTAAAAGATTTCTAATTTTATAAATATAGAACGAATTTGACTTGAAGTAATTTAAATTTAGGCAAGCATAAAGGACACTGCGAGAGTTAGAGCAAATGACAGACGGAGATAACCGGTCTTTTAAGACGATCTCAAGAGCTTCACAAATCGCAATCGCTTCTGCAGTAAAAGTAGATGCTAAGTGGGATATTTTATGTTTTTAAAGATTTGAATAGAGGGGCATGTGATATCAATTCCAGTATTCTGGGTTTCAGTTATTTTGGATCCATCCGTAAAAAAAGGAAGTAATCTTTATGATGTGTATCCATAAAGTTCCTGAATTCCATATTAGGTGAGGGGCTTTTTTGTAGGTTTTCTTTCATTTGAAAATCAATATTAGGGTTTTGAAATTGGATGTTATAGTGTAGGAAAATCTTCTCTTAAGTTGAGTATATCTTTTTTTTTTTTAATGAATTGATCTAGGGGTGTATAGAGAATGGAATAGGGGATGGTTTTCATAGGAAAACATTTTTAGGATGAATCTTCTATTGAGGACTTTCATTCGAGAAAATAAAGTGGGTTCTTTTAATTCTGCAAACATCACCGGGATGGGAGTAGAAATTCTGTAACCTAAGATTAATCTTAAAACTCTATTTTGGAGTTTGCGAATTTCGTCAAATATATTTACGTGACAGATTGATAAGGCTTGGCAGACATATTCAATAGCACTTCTCATCAGGGAATGGTACAGCATTAATAGAGATCTAGCGCTAGAGCCTCACAAAGTTTCTCTCAAAAATTTAATAATATTGATAACTTTCTCTAGTCTTTAAAGAAGGACCTTAAAGTGAGGGTCCCAAGTTAGGGGACTGTCAAAAATGATACCTTAGAATTTAGCCTCGAATACTGGTTAGATATACTAGTTGTCAAGCGTTATTTGGATGTCATTAGGTAGGGATTCATCTTGGGTGAAGATGACAAATTTTGATTTATCAATAGAGATGTTTAGTCCTTTAGATTTCAAAAACGTCTGGAGAGTATCTAAGCTTTCTTGCAAAATTTGAATACATTCATTAAGGTCTTTAGAAGAGAAATATGTAACAATGTCATCCGCATATAGTAAAATTGTGCACAGTGGATGTAGGTGATTGTGTATATCTAGAGTATATGTATATTATAAAGAACTGGGCTTGAGACACTTTCATAAGGGAGGCCTTTTTTTATTTATAAGGTCCTAAGTTTTTGTTGTTTACTCTGAAAAATATATCACTTTCAAAAGTCAAATTTTTGAAAAATTTACAATATTTCCAGGGGACGTCTAATTTAACCAGGTCATCTATTAGAATATCAGGGATAACTCTATCATAAACTGCTTCAACGTCTAGGAATAAGGCTGCTGTATATGACTTATTGACAAAAGAGGTATGAACCTCAGTAGAGAAAATAGCAAGTCAGTCAGCAGTAGACCTGTTTTTACGAAATCCGTGTTGGGATGGAGGGGGGGGGGGGGGGGATTAAACAGTTTTCTAAACACCAGTTCAATCTATTAGTTACTAGCCCCTTTATAAGTGTCAATAAGCAGGAAGCTAGAGAAATAGGACGGAATTTATGGGAATTAGGTTTTGGTATAAGAAAAACTAAGGATTTTTTCCATTGGTCGGGAAAGGAACCTTCGTGTACAATTAGCTTATAAATATATAGTAAGTGATTCAAGATTTTATCTGTTAGATTTCGAATGATTTCGTAGTTGATTTTATCCAATCTTGGGGAGGACTTGCTATTAGTACTGGAAATGGCAAGGCGCAGCTCCTGGAGATTGGAAAATTAGAGGGAGGAGTTTCAGTAGGTGGTGAATTTGAAAGAGGTGGAATACGAAGTAAGGCTGTGGGAAGCAAACTAGATTCCCTAAACGTCTCTATAAATGTTTCCATTTTTGTTGTTTCTGTGTTAGTTGGAGTGTTCACGGGGGAAGAATTAGTCAGGAGTCTGTGTCGAAAACCGCAAATTTTATTCCAAATGTCGGAGACACGGGAAGTGGAAGTGATCGATTCACAAAACGATCTCCAACCTAAGATTTTTGATTTTTTAAAGGTTTTTAGGGATTCTGCCTCAAATTTTTGAAGATCCAAGTAGTTTTCAAAGTTGCATCTATGTCTAAATCTGTCTAATTTAGCTCTCCTTAGTCTTTCCCAGCTTGAACATTCCTCATTCCACCATGGCGGGGAGCACGGATAATCACGTTTAGGGATATTATAGATTTTGGGGCCTGCTGTGTGAAGAGCGTTATCTATTATTTGAGAAGTTGTAGGCTCCGGAAGCTACGATCATGGTTCTTTAAAGCAACCAATCCCGACGCAACTGGAACGTGTACGTCATCCGCTTCTGCTCCTTCTGTCCTAGAAGGTAAGCAAGAGCGGGAAATTTACGCGAGATAACATCGGGCAACACTGTTCCTTGGAGTCAGGTCTCTAGCCGCGGATGATCTTACGCGGCAGACGGGACAGTTGGAGATGAAGTTTCACCTCTGTATACTTTTTTAGAGCTACCAATCTTTTTGTAGAATGTTATAAGGAACAGTGTTGACGGACCAGATGAAGTGATCCCAGAAGAACAGCCTTTTGCATCCGGTTCGCGATGGAATGAGCCTGACGCTGGCAAGCCGGAATCTTGTTGAGTTGGCTAATAAATGAAGCTTTCATACCTCCAAGACAGCCGATTATGAGAACTACAAGATGGACTTTGAAGCCTTGGTAGAGCCTGCTCAGCTCGAAAAGAAGTGCTTGATATTTCGCCCGTTTTCCTTCCTCCTTTGCCGTGATATTACCATCGGCTGGTGCCGAGAATTCAATCACGTAAATGATCTTGTTGTTCATATCTTGGAGGACAATATCAGGCATCGTAGCACTGATACGTTGAGTGGTGGAGAATGAGAAATTCCAGTAGATCATTCTCCACAACGGACTCGAGTTCCTCCTGGGCGTATGGCAAGACGGGCAATAGATCAACACCATAGAAGTGCCTAAGCTGGTAATATAACACTTTTAGAGCCGCATTGTGTCTCTCTATGTACCCGTATCGTGCATATTTTGAGCATCCACTGAGAACATGTCCAAGTGTTTCTGGCTCTTGCTTGCACGCTCGGCAGTTGGTATCGCCTACAGGTATATTCATTATGCGCTCGCGGTATACTAAGGTGTTCATAACGCCATCTTGACAGGCAAAAAGAAATCCCTCAGTCTCCGATTTTAATCCAGCAGACTTGAGAAACATGTTGGACAGACCCATCGAGAGCTCTTCTCTACGTATAATGCCGTAGAATTTACCATGAAGGGGCTTGTCAGCATGTTCTCTTAGTAGAAGCGTATGTTCTGCTTCCTGTACACTACTTTTGAGCACCAAAGGTGTTCGTGATGCTAGGCCATGTGTAGTGTCGCTGGAATCAAATGGGAGGCCAAGCTCCTCTGCGGCCCTATCTGCGGCACGATATAGAAACGCCGCAGCATTGACGACTTCATGTTGATGTACTAGTCGCATAAGAAAATCTGTGCAATTTAGAACTGAGCAGGCTGTAGCCAGAACCGTTCTGCGATGAAGACACTCTAAGCTCAGCAAGCCTCAACCCCCTTTATCTCGAGGGAGTTATATTCGAGGCACGGAAGATCTAGGATGATGACTTCGATGGATTGTCATCATCTTGCGTGTGCTTCGGTCAAGCTGCTTCAACTCATCGACGTTCCATTTTACTGCACCAAACGTGTAGAGCAGTATAGGAACGGCCAGCATATTGGTCGCCTGGATCTTATTCTTTCCAGATAATTCGGAAGCCCAAATTTTTCTGAGAATTTGGCGATACCTTTTTCCAAGGGCCGTTTTTAACGCACGCACATCATGGGTTTCCGCTTGCAGTATTCCAAGATATGTATATGTTTCTGCAATATCAAGATGTTGAATGGTATTTCCGCCTATGAGGTGAACATCCTGATCGTGACGCGATGATGTAGTTTCTAATCTTCCTTGGCGTAGGTGGACGCAGGCACACTTGTCCAGGCCGAAGCTCATGCCAATCGCTTTAGAGTACCTATTTACCGCCTCCACAAGGATGTTAAGGTCCTCTTTCGAGGAAGCAAAGAGTTTAAGGTCGTCCATGTATAAAAGGTGGTTGACCTTATATTCTCTTTTGTTCGGCGGGCCACATAGGTATCCAGAGCTTTTGCCTCGGAGCACAATAGATAGAGGCAAGAGGGAGATGCAGAAAAGTATCGGACTTAGAGAGTCTCCCTGGAAGACCCCCTCTTATATGTGATATAGCTTGTAGTCACTTGTCTTTTGTCAGATGTTATGACAAATCTTGTCCGCCACAAGAGCATAAGCTCTTTTATGCATCTCACTATTTTTGGATGCACCTCCATGCACTCAATGAGCTTAATAAGTAGCTCATGGTTCGTGTTATCGAATGCATTACGGTAGTCAATCCAAGCCATAGACAGATTGCGTCGATACCTGATCGAGTCCTGGGTAATACACCTGTCTATTAACAGGTTCTCCCTGCAACTTGCCAGACCTCTCTTGCATCCACGTTGTTCAACTATTGCACTCCATACCGGCTCGATAGATGTTAATATCCTCTCTTTGAGGATGCCAGTGAATAGCTTGTAGCTGGTGTTTAAACAAGCTATGGGCCTGTA
>CAKNYM010051741.1:63073-113607 GCA_932195095.1 Andricus curvator | reverse complement strand
GAAGTATCGTTACTTCTACTGTCGCTAAGCAAGGAGACCGCCTTCTCGTAAACAATTTTATTTATTATTATTATTATTATTATCGATTAGCGATTCGAACTCGAAAGTTCATCGCCTCATCTACCTGAAACCGCCACTCATCTCTGTCCTGTGCATCCTCCATCCAGTTTAAGTAATCATGTCCTAGTTCTTTTAGATCATCTGTTACATTTTTCTCCCATCTGTTTCTCGGTCTGCCTAGAGGTCTTTTACCAATCGGTTTCCCTCTTAAAACTTGAGCCACTGTTCTTTCATTGCCCATTCTTGCTACATGCCCCGCCCATCTTAATTTACGCGCTTTCATTACTCTATTAATATTTGCTGACCCGTAGAGAGCGTGCAGCTCATCATTATGCAGTTTCCTCCATTCACCAGTCTCTTCGTCCCTCTTTGGACCATAGAATTTTCTAAGTACTTTATTTTCAAAAACTCTAAACCTATTCTTCTCTCCTTTCGTCAGCGCCCACGTTTCACACCCGTACATAACGACCGGCATTATTATTGTTTTGTAAATTCTTACTTTGACGTTTCTAGATAGCAATCGCGATTTTAGTATTGTGTTTGCTGCATAATAGAACCCATTGCCAGCGTGCATCCGCGCGTTGATTTCCGTTTTAATATTATTTTTGCTAGTTATAATAGACCCGAGGTATTTAAACTCATTAACCCTTTCGAATTTCATATTTCCGGCCATAAGATCCCCGCCTACATTACTTTGTTCGGATTCACTTGTACTTGTCTGACCACTTATTCTAAAACTAAGTTGAAAAGGACGCACAAAAGTGCATTGCCCTGTTTCAGGCCATCGCGGATCGAAAACTCTTCCGATAAACTTCCGTTTGCACGTATTCTACCCCTACTGCCGCTTAAGCAAATTTCGATAAGTCTAACTAATTTTCTTGGTACACCCAAGAACTCTAGGATCTAGTAGATTCGTGCGCGTATAGTAGAGTCGTAAGCTTTTTTGAAATCGACAAATAGCTGATGCACCACCTCATTAAATTCCCATTTATTTTCTAACAGTTGTCTAATTGTAAACATTTGATAGCTTGTAGATCGGTTTCGGCGGAATCCACACTGGTAATCCCCAATGATTTCCTCGGAAAAAAGAGTTAGTCTACTTAGGATAACATTAGACAGGATCTTGTAGCACGAAGGCACAAGTGAAATTCCCCGATAGTTGTTACAGTTAGTTTTATCGCCTTTTTTAAATAGAATACATTAATTAAACTTTTCAATCATGAAATGTACGATTATAGTAACAGCTTTTATAAAGAAAATTAAATGAATGAAACCTTTCAAAATTCAAATATGATTAACAAATTTAAAAAAATACAAAGATAAGATTTTACTTTGATTGAAAATGCAACTCCTTGGTTGAAATTGAAACTACTTAGTTGAAAAGTGAACAGCTTTGTTTAAACTTCACTTTTTTGGGGGTGAAAATTATTATTTTTTCAACTGAAAATTTATCTATTAGGTTGAAAATGAACATTTCTTGAAATTTCATATTTTTGGATAGAAAATTCAATTGCTTTCTATAGAAAATTCGTCTTTTTGTGTTGGAAATTCAACTGTTTTGTAGAAGATTCGTTTTTTTTTTATTGAAAATTAAACTATTCTTTTCTTTACGTTTATTAACTACTTGGTTCAAAATTAATGCAACTTGATGAGAATTTGTCTTTTATAGTAGAAAATTAATCTTCGTGGTTGAAAATTCGTCTTTACAACATCACAGAGAGACAAATTTTTCACAATTCTGCACAATATCACACACAAACAAATTTTAATGCATTTTTAAAAATAACTTCAGCTGATCTCTTGCATAACTAATTAAGAATATAACAAAATATACAAGTTTTTATTAAAACAAGATTTTACAGATCTTGCAATAAATAAATTGCAATATCGTTAGCCTCTTGGGCGTTAGGCGTAGAAAATTGTAATTTTCGTGTTTGGTTTACATTAGGTTTACATTAGTCAATGTATATTTCAAAACTGAAACTCGTTGAGGCCTGGAAGCAGCAAGTGAGCACTGACAGGACGCATTCACTGCGCACGCGCGCAATCACGAAGGAAAATAGGCGTATCGACAGACGCTTGTATCTTGGAATTGATAGACTGAGGTTAGGCCATTGGGAAGGTTAGGTGTGCCTTCGCTTATCTGATTGGATGATGATCGACTAATCAAAAACTCTTGTATACAAGCAGATATAAGCTCGCGATATTCAAGTATTGCTCAAACCTTGCTCCATAACATGTATGGAACTCAATTGTGCAATTATTGGGCGCTTGGATATTAATATAAATTTGTTTAAAGTTACCATATCGACTGCACATAGGGTACCCATAGGAACCAAATCTTGGAAATAGGGTACTTTAGGGAGCTCAACTGAATATAGGGTCAATTATGTGCTCGATGTTCTCATTGGGATCTCCACAAAAGCGACTGAGGATGTGTTTTTGGTAATTCCTCGTCTTGATTACCCTATCCTCGATGGTAATAAAAACTTTTTATTTTCGAGGGGGAAAAGCGACTTTGAAAACATTTACTCCCCCCCCCCCAGGAGGGGGGTGGGGAATCGAAAAATCAAAAGAAAGAAAAAATCGCAAATCGAAAAAATTTTTTCGAATAAAACTTAATTATTTCATAAAGGAGAATCTGAATCTGTGATAAAAAATTGGGGTTCCCATTTGAAATTACAAAGTTGCCCCCACTCCTGCCTCCTGGTGGGGGGGGGGGGGGGGGTAATTTTTTTTCAAAGTCGCTTTTCCCCCTCGAAAAAAAAATAAAAGGCAGCTAGCTCTTCGGCGTTGAGATGTCCGATGTTCTGGAAATCAACAGCTGCAAGTTTTAAAGGGGTATACAGGTCAACACTACAGATATAGTCGTAGAGTGAGATGTTAGTTCTGTTTGTAATGAGCATTGTTTAATTGTTCTGTCTTTTTTTTAATAAAGAAAGTTAATAATAAGCAAAAATAGAAAAAAGTAAAAAATAGAAGAAAACAGAAAAATGGGACCATTATAGCACCTCGTCTACGTCGTTGGTCTTGGGTCAAAGTAAGATTAGTATAGCGTAATGAAAAAAGCTTGAATAGCGTCAAGAAAAAAGTTTTTAAACTGAGCAATTCCATGTAAAATCATCTGAACAATTTCAGCTATTGTTAATAATTTTGATAGAAATTCTAGTATCCGTTCTCTTAGGTGTTGAAAGAAAAATCCTAAAATAATTTTAGAAAAATTCAAAAAACTTAGGAGATATTCAAAGTTGAAAATTTTGTTCCTTTTCTTTTAACTTTCATAACTTTGGTCATTTTAATGCTATTAAGGTCTACTTTTTAAAAATTATTCATAATATTACGCAGTTTTGAAGAAATATTTTCTGAAAAAAAAAAAAATTTATTGGATTTTTCAAAAACAAATTTTTAAACTGAATTCCTGAAAAAAATCCTCTTTTTTTCTTTATTTTATTGTAGGTAGCTTATAATGCCCTCTAAAAGCCCTGTAAATATCCAAATAAGATCTCTCTCAGGTTTCGAGAAATAATTATGAACGTACACCGTGGCACGATGTGCCCAGCGCCTGAGAGTTTGAAATCTGAAGTTCGTGCATACGAGCATAATATTCATCTATTATTCGTCTATTGTTTACATGGTTTTTCACATAGTGTGCATCGTTTCGGCGAACGTTTTTAGTTATTTCTCGAAAACTAAGGGAGATCCCATTTTGATCATTGCAGAGCTTGCAGAGGATATTGTAAGCTATCTATAAAAAAAATAAAGAAAACAAAGTGTATTTTTTCAGAAATTCAGTTTAAAAATTTCTTTTTGAAAAATCCAATAAGTTTGAAAAAAAAAATTAAAAATGTTTCTTCAAAATTGCGTCGTATTACGTATATTATTAAAATCACAAAAGTTTTGAAAGTTAAAAAAAAAGGACCAAAATTTTCAATTTTGAATATCTCTTAGGTTTTCTGAATTTTTCAATAATTATTTCAGGGTATTTCTTTCAACACCTAAGAGAATGGAAACTAGAATATTCATCAAAATTACTAACAATAGATGAAATTCTTCAGATGATTTGACATAGAATTCCTCAACTGATTTTAACATTTTACCGAGGTGTTGACCCCCCGTGAAGGCAGATGTACACCTTCGCTGAAGTCACTGGCGTTTAGTCACTTGAATTCACATGTTGTGAACTCCTCGCATTTTAGGTGCATGCTCAGTGCTCACTGCTCACCTTATTAAATCTAATTTAAAAAAATGAAAATTCGATTTGAAGATATTTCAGGGACAGGATTAGCTCCAATTTTCGTCCTTTCATTTTTTTAAGACTAAAATATATACAAATCAAGTATCGTAGCCAGATTTTGTTGACTGTGATATCATTATTTTTCAGCTGACTATAGTGGTACCAGAGGACAGTTTTTTAGCTGTTCTTGAGCTTGAGATGTATATATGTGTCATTTTGAATCGAATAATGATCATTTTACGTTCATGGTCACCATATTAAACATAATTAAAAAACTAAACATTCGATTTGAAGATATTTCGGGAACAGGGTCAACTGCGATTTTCGTGTTTTTATTTTTTGGAGTCTAAAATGCATACAGATCAAGTACCGTTGTCAGCTTTTTTTGCCATTTTCATCATACCTATGGTTGGTTGAAACGCACTGTGATTAATATGTTCAAAATTTAATTAATCTTTTTAATTTAGACCCTCGTACTGACTTCCACAGAAATCTACAAATTACATAGAATTTCCAATATGTAGATTGCTTTTTTGTATTATTGTATTTTCAACCCAAAATCGTATTCTACAATACATACATACATACATACATTGATTAGCAGTTCGAACTCGAAAGTTCATTGCTTCACTACCCGATTCGGGTAGTGTTTCTAGGTGGATATTTACTACCAATGTGGGCCCACCACACCCACGACGGGCCAACAGCACGCAGTTTTCCTGAACGGTCACCCATCCAAGTACTAACCGCGCCCAACAATGCTTAACTTCAGTGATCTTACGAGAACTGGTATTTTCAGCGTGGTATCGCCATTGGCTACAATAGATTCTATTCTATTCTATTCCGTATTCTACAATAGATAAATTAATTCATAAAGGAATGCTGAAGTAATTTGAGTAATTTAAGTAATTTAATGCATCGCTTGTGTGAGTATGGTACAGTGTACAGTCATAGCGTGATTCTGAACTGGAGTGGATTTGATTCGATTTTGGTTTCGGTTTCGTTGCGGGCTCGGATCGTTTGGAACTCAAAAGGTTTTGGAGCCGGATTCTACATGGAACCGGGACGTAGATGTAAAGGGATTCACATATCTGATTTTAAAATGAAGGGTCTCGAAATCAAAAAGTTTAAATTGCATATAAACGAATCAGTTAAGTCAAAAATTCATTGGATTGGGCTCATTAGTGTAGGAATGGTGAAATAGCTATTTGTGATACATATGATTGCTTGCGATTGTGAATTTCTCAGCATGAGTCGGAGATTAGAGGTCCGAAAACCATAGACGAGTGCGAAGACAAAGATAATATCTTTGCGAAGAGCTGAAATCACACGAGCCAGCAACTACTCTGTCGCATGTGTATCACACAGTATTTTTTGCAAGAACCGTCTGTTTTTTGGTTTTGGTTGTAATCAGTCCGAATTTACAGCGTTCCGAGAATTCATGTCGCGGCGGTTTCGTGATGTGCGGAGCAAGGGAGGCTTGCTCAGTGAAGCGTGACAAACAAGCAGGAGAGCCGCACTCTCCACGCGTTAGTTGCATCAGGTTACGTCATCCGTGCAAATCCAACAGAAATGATTCCCGGCCCCTGTCTGTTTACGTTTGGACGGTCTGGGTTTCATTTCAAGGCCAATACAAGCCATGCCCGAAACCGAAATTAAATCCAAGTTTCAGTTTATTTGAATTATTTTAAATGTCCTACCTAATAATCTCATTTTCCACAAAATGTGAGTTGATTCGCTTTTTAATGTTCCACCCTTAAATTCTTAAGAATGCCTAAATAGGAGGGGGGGCATATACGTATCCGTATGAATGATTTAGACCGCCCAGCACACATTAGGTCTGATTTTGCCTCCCCCTACATGTTTCTGCTGAAATCAGTGTTTTCAACTAAAGAGACAAAAACCCCTTCAATGTAGTAAATATATATTTAAATCATGCGGAATCTTACATGGGATATTCCCCGTACGAGAACCCCCTCGTCCACAAAGTGTTTATGTAATACTTAAGTGACCCCTGAATGTTTTAGGCCTGCAATGAGTTCACGACCCATGTGATGAACTTACTAAGAGAACAAAGTCGTACGAGGCCAATTACGCCAAAGGAAATCGAGAGGATGGTTCAAATTATCCATAAAAAATTCTCGAGCATTCAAATGCAACTGAAGCAGTCCACGTGTGAAGCTGTTATGATACTGAGGAGTCGATTCCTTGACGCGAGGTTTGTGCTTTAGTAACTTACATTTTCATATTTCAAAAAGTATATTTCACAAAAACGACTACAAAGTTTGCAAAAAAAGAATGTATTTCGTCCTCATGTTCATTTTCTGTGTTCTCTAATCTTCCTTTTATTTCAGGCGCAAGAGGCGTAACTTTAGTAAACAGGCCTCAGAAATACTAAACGAATACTTTTACTCACACCTCAGTAATCCGTATCCCAGTGAAGAAGCGAAGGAAGAACTTGCGCGAAAGTGTGGAATCACTGTCAGTCAGGTAAAAGGCCGAAGGGAAATTCAAAATTTTCTTCTTATTCTTATTATTATCAACGACTATTTTACTTACTCTTAATTGTTCCGAATATGATTGATAAAAATTTTGAAACTGGCTATTTTTATCAAACTTCAAAATTTTCTTCATACTTCAATAACGTTTCAGGTGTCCAATTGGTTCGGAAATAAGCGGATACGATACAAAAAGAATATAGGTAAGGCGCAGGAGGAGGCGAACCTGTACGCGGCTAAAAAGGCAGCAGGTAAGTGACGCAAGGTTCAGTGGTAAATTTCATAGAAAAATAAGCAAATTTCCGTTTTCTTTTTCCCGTTTGTAAAAGGAAAACAGAACATAAGTCGTAGAAAATGAAATCACACATTTGCGATATAATTGAACGATTAAACGAACTTACCTAAGTAAAGTTCTATCGTAATTGTATGAAGCGCCTCCTCCGAAGATCACCAAAAGTAGTACCTGCTCTCATGCTCTTAACGCCACAATATTTAAAGTAAGGAACTAGAAAATTTCCTAGTTCCCTATCTATATTTCATGTTCCGGGGACCCCGGTTCATGATCTTCATTCTTTTAAAGTGCTGCCGAACGATCTCTATAGGGGTTAACCCTCGTTAACTTTGGGAATCTGACAGGGTGGGACTGATCTTCGGAGGAGGCGCTTCATACAATTACGATAGAACTTGACTTAGGTAAGTTCGTTTAATCGTTCAATTGTATTTCGCGCCTCCTCTCTCGGATCACCAAACGTAGATGTTTTTGAGTGATATTAATGTAACACTTGTGATTACAGAATTATATAATAAACGAAAGAAATAAGAAGTCTTATATTTACTTATTTTTTTTAGTTTAAGATTGCTTTTGCAAAAACGGAACGATCTTCTTCTAGCCTACGATCATAGAATCTGGCGAAGGTTTGCGAAGATGCCATCCATCCCGCTGTCTTCCTAATTAGGTCAATGTTGACCCCACTACTTTTGGCAGCGGATGTTGAGGCATGGCGTGTGCTGTAGGCCGTAAACTTTAATGTGTCTATGCCGCTTTCTTGGAGGACCTGTTTGATCCAGCGGCTTGAAGATTGTCTTGTGATTGCCTTATGGGGTTTATTCCACGAGATGAAAAGGCTGCGTGTATTTTCTCGTATACTGCGTGTTCGATCAAGGTATTTTCCCAGAGCTGATGCTACGCAGATCGATAGATCTTCTTGATAGAAGGGGAGAACGAGATTTGGTTGTACCTTTCCTGGACCGGAGGTTCTTAGTTGTGCTGGTATCTTTATTTCAATTCTATTCTCCAATTTGTCGATGTTTCCTATATCGATTGCTGTTAGAGTTTGGATTCTGTGTCCCGTTGTAAGAGAGAGAGAGAGAGAGAGAGAGAGAGAGAGAGAGAGGGAGAGAGCGAGCGAGAGAGGGGGAGGGAGAGAGAGAGAGAGGGAGAGAGGGAGGGAGAGCGAGAGAGAGAGAGAAGCAAGTTTACTTGATAATTTCTGGAAGAAATCTGGAAGAAATCTCTTCATTTGGGCTCCATAGCGAGAGAAATTCCAGAACCGTTTTGGGGTCCCAGTTTGTGTCGTATTTGGGACGAGATGGCCGAGATTTAGCGACCCCCTTACATAATCTCTTCACATCTTGGTTCTCTCCTATTTCAGACCCTAAAATTACGGCCACTGCTGACCTCAGAGAGTTAACTGAGCCGTAGGAAGCTCCCTTCTCACCTTCATTGGTGAGAAATCTCAAAACATCCGGAATGCTGGCTGTAAGAGGTGGAGTGTCGGTAAGATGACAAAAATGCCACCATTTTTTCAATGCAGACTCATATTGTCTTAAGGAGGATTCAGCCAATGATGCGATACTGATCTTGATAGTATCTGCTGTCATTCCCTCCAGAGAGAATGCTATTCCTCCCACCAGGGAAAGTTGGGACCAGAGTGGATGAGGTTCCCTGTTAGAAGAAGAAAGTAGGCTTTTACTCGGTTTGAATAACATGGGAGATTACTCAAACATTGCTCTAAATCGAGGGAACCACGCTTGTTCGGAACCAGAATTATTCCCCTTGCGCGGTCGTTCTGGATTTTCTTTAGTACTTTTGGTATTAACGCAAAGGGAGGGAACGCGTAGAAAAAATATTGATGATCCTGGGTCCTTCTTCCAGGAGACGTACTTCCGACACTTGTAGTTGGTTCGGCTAGCAAAGAGATCAACTTCAGGGTAACCGAAACCAACACATAATTTGCTGAAGGGCTTACGAGATAGACTATACTCAGTTTCTACTTCCAGCCTTCTTGATTCATGATCTGCGACTGTATTTTCTGATGACTTAATGTAAGATGCAAAAATGATAATATTGCGCTGTTCGCACCATTTCCAAATCTCTTTTGCAGTATTACTGAGAGTCTCGAATCGGATTCCGCCCATTCGATTGATATAAGCAATTGCTGTAGTGTTATCTATTCGTAAAAGTACGTCGCAGTGTCGCAGGTCTCTTACAAAACACTTAAGCCCGAAAAACGCAGCCAAAAGTTCTAATTGATTGATGGGATATTGTCGTTCTTGTGAACTCCAAAAACCATGTGTTCTGTCATTTCCGCAGCAGGCTCCCCAGCCTGATAATGACGCGTCAGAAAAAATTTCCAGAACAAATGTATGACTTTTGATAGGATTATACACCGATTTGATGTTACTGCTCCACCAAACAAGATCTTCCGTTACATCGGACAATATTACCATGTGTGCTTCATAGTTGCCATTGCTTTTTTCCAGAGCTAAAAATTTTTCTCGTTCTAGGCTTTTCATGAAAACCCAGCCATATTTATTTGCAAGGCATATGGACCCAAGAGTTCCCACTAGGGATGCAAAGTCACGGGTCTTGCACCGGGGTTTAACCTTAAAACTGTGGAGGAGATTAAGAGTTTTAGACCTTTTATCTTCGGGCAACTCGATTATCATATCAATTGAATTTAAAACGAATCCCAAAAATTTTTGTTTTTGTGCTGGGACCAAACTACTTTTTTCCCTATTTAAGATAAATCCAAGATATTCCAGCAAGTGGATTTTTCCCGTAAATTTTTCAGGGATTCTTCCCTAGTGAACCCAAGTAAGAGGAAGTCATCTATGTAGATAACAGAAGAGTAACCTTGTTCTCTTAACCGAGTTATAACGGGTTTCATTATCTTGGTGAAGACATATGGAGCCGTGTTTAACCCAAAGGGTAAACAGTTAAATTCGAATAACGTACTTTCAAACCTGAATCTTCAATATTTTTTACTGGATTCTGCTATTGGAATGTGGTAATATCCTTCTTTAAGGTCGAGTGTCACCAGGTAGCAATTTTTTTGTATCAGATCACGAACTAATCTAATGTCCTCTATTTCAAAATGTTTAGTATCTATAAATTCGTTTAGTTTTTTAAGATTTAAAATGAATTTACTAGATCCATCTGGTTTGGGTGTGAGGAATATGCTAGAGACAAATTGACCCTCGCATTTTTCGATCGCGCCCTTGTCTAGAAGTTCTTTAATATGGTTAGTTAATTGTGATTTTTCACTTTTTGACCAGCGTGGTTCCCCTGGTGCCGAATATTGAATTGGTCGACGAGCAAGAGGAATGACGTAACCATCTACCCATGATAGAATAGTTTTGTCATTCGTCAGATTTTCCCATACTGGAACGAACTGTTTCAGTCGTCCAGATCGCACACTTACCGTCTTTGTTAATGAAGCCTCCCATAATATTTGGTTTCCTGTTTCCTGGGTGGTTGTCGGGAATTGTAGTTCTTCTGGCTGTAGTTGATTGGTTTTCGTTGGGCGCGCCGGGCCCCGCCGCCGTCTTCGGTTGTTGAAACGATGTCTGACTTGTCCCTGTTGAAATTGGTTCCAGTATCGTGGCCTTAACCTCTGCATTAAGTTTTGGAGGCTCGTCTGAGACACAGTTTACGGGGGTGAGATATTTGTTTACCTATTATCTCTAGGATCTCAGGATTCAAAACCGGGTGCTTAGGCATTTCCGTCTCACTTTGTACGCTTAATAACGCACCCCGTTGATCACCGATCTGGACTGCATCTGATGAGCTACTCTGTAATTGAGTGACTTCTTGCCCTGACTGCGACTGAGATGGTCCTTGGGCGATCGGGTTCCCTTGTGAGCCGTTACCAACGGTATTTGCCGGTTTAGGATTTTCTCCATTCGGCTGTGGAGCAGTGGGAGGTGTGAGACTGCGAGACTTTTCATGACTTTGTCGATAAGACAGAGGAGTCCTATTACGCGACATGCCTCGATTTTGTCTATCCCGATGAGGAGTCCAGCTTCGATATTTGTCCCGACTTCGACGATAGTGGTGAGGAGTTCGACTGCGAGACTTGTCTCGGCTTCGGCGATCACTATGAGGAGTTCGACTGCGATGATCATAATCACTTCTTCCACTTCTTGATGACCTTGATCGAGATCGACATCATTAACCTCTGAACTATCCTTGTACAAAAATGATTTTTGCGAATACTCGTAACTTGTGCTGTATTCGCATGACTAGACAAATGAAAACAATAAGTTTCCTGATGGAAATTTTTTCCCAAATTCGCTTTCCAATTGCGTATCCAAGTGAGCAAAGCGTGGCGTCCCGTCATTTCTTGAATGACACAAGGGACTTCGTAAACGTTGTTTACACTCCAACTAGTTTGCAATTTAAGGAATTTTTATGTTTTTTTTATCTTTCCTTGTTGTCGATTAACGAAATTTATCGTAACGACGCTTGGTCTAAGGCCTGAAACAAAAATTTTGTGCTGTTGGAAAAGTGAGGTTACACTTACGTTTCCTGTAAAATCGACTAAATTCTTTTTCCTGCTTCCCTAGTTTTCGTCTCAATCGTTTTAGCTCTTTCATGACACTTTCGTGTTTTTGCGGCTCGGAGCTTCGACGCTTGATTTTCATTTTTTCAATTAAATAAATTTTCACTCAAAAAACAACATGGATTTCTTTGAGCACAAAGAAAAGGAATGAAGATCATGAACCGGGGTCCCCGGAACATGAAATATAGATAGGGAACTAGGAAATCTTCTAGTTCCTTACTTTAAATATTGTGGCGTTAAGAGCATGAGAGCAGGTACTACGTTTGGTTATCTGAGAGAGGAGGCGCGAAATACAACTAAAATTGGAAATAAATAACAAACAGTGGAAAATAATTGTCGGGAAAACTGTAGAAAATTAAGTGGAAACTCGACTGTAGTAGGTACATTATTCAGACTCTGGACAACTTCTAAATTCTGCTAGAAAGAGATACGCCTAGAATTACTTCCTGGTAACAGAGAAGCTATTAGTGCTTTCTACTACTCCTATTAGGCCAGGAAACGAAGGGGTTTATAAAGGGGAAAAAATGGTAACAGGCTGAATAAGAATTTTAAATTGTAATTTTTTTATGTCTTACGGTCCACATAAAATTAAATAAAAATTGAGCCAAAAACATTTTTCCAACTCAGAATTTATTAATTAAAAAACTCCTTTCTCCATCCTTTACGTACGTTTCGGTACAATTGCGTACCTTTTTCAAAAGGTTTTTAAAACCTGATATAAGATTAATTTCAAAGAGTAAAACAAACATCAAAAAGTAAAATAGAAACCAATGTCAATTTTGAAGAATTCAAGTCAAAATTTGAGTCAAAAATTTAGAAAACATTAAAATTGTTATAGAAGTCTCAAAAAAATTAAAGAGACTTCACACACTTTAAAAACTACATCTTAAAATACAGGAAAAGAATTCTATATAATGGTTAGTTAGCTAGTTAGTTAGTTTTTAAAGTGAGTGAAGTCTCTTTAATTTTTTTGAGACTTCTATAACAATTTTAATGTTGTCTAAATTTTTGACTCAAATTTTGATTTGAATTCTTCAAAATTGACATTGGTTTCTATGTTACTTTTCGATGTTTGTTTTACTCTTTGAAATTAATCAATTTTTTGGCTCAATTTTTATTTAATTTTATGTGGACCATAAGACATAAAAAATTTACAATTTAAAATTCTTAAACATCGTCGGTCGAAGAAAAGGATTGATTTGTTACTTATCAAATCATTTTATAACAGGCTGAATATTAGCAAAAACCCTTCTCCATAGGCTGTTAATGATTATATAAAAAATCTAAATCGACTAAAGAATGGCTAAATATTTTATATTAAAAAATGGCGGCCATTGTGTGCTTTTCGAGTTTATTTCGGAAACGGCTCATTTTAGTACAATTAAGGTTCTGAAGAAAAATGTGCAGAATTTTGTCCTCTATAAAAAAAGTTATTTTCTTTTTTCACATAAAAACAATAGTTTGCTTGGAAAATAGGAAAAAGGATGCATTTTTGGTATCTTACGCTTTCACATCTGGGAGCTACAAGTTTCCAGAAAATAAGTCCTAACTACACGGGAAACATTTCGGCACAGCAGACGTACCTACTAGCACGGGAGCAGTGCTAAACGCTAGGACGAATCTTGTCCTTTCGTTTGGCACAGCTGATGCGCCGTTTTGGGACAGCAGACGTGCTACTCTCGTGCAAGCGCTATACTAACTGTAGCTCAACTGCTGTTGGCGCGTCTGCTGTGCCAAAATCGGCATAACAGTTGTTCCAAGCCATACGCACAAGTACCGTACTATAGGTAGCGCGTCGGCTGTGCTGAAAATCTTGCAGTATACAGATGTGAGCATTTGTAAGGTCTATATCTAATGGAGTATATGCAGAATTTCGACAAGACCATTACTTCATTTACTATTGTTTATTTTTTCACTAACTTTAACGGTCTTTTTCTTATCGTAACTTCCATGCTTAAAGTTCCTACTTCGTACACAAATGATTTCATATTCCGACAATGCGCCTGCAGATTTTTATAATGTTCAGAACATAATTTAGAATCGTATAAACGCATTTTAGACAACGATATATGAATGCTTCGAAAACGGAAAATTCTGAGTGCCATCTTAGGTACTCATGATGTTTATCTCTTCTATTGGGAATATTCCACTGTCCTTCCGAGGTCCCTTGAGCCCAGGTCACTTCTGTGCATATGGTGCCTGATCTGTGTACAGCAGTAGCAAATTGTGGTCTCATTTCTTGTACAATCTTACAAGACGCATTATGAGCCCCGAGATGAGACCTATCTATTTGCTTACTATTCAGTCTGAGAACTGTCGATTTTTAACATTTTGTTAACAAGACTATTTGCAATATCTGAACAAAAAACGACATTGGGTTTTTTTCTAAACAAAAAAAAATAACTTTTAGGATACCGCGCTGATTGAGGCTACAATGAAATACATTCACGTACTCAGCAGACGTATTTTTCCCCCACTGATATATAAGTCTGAGAACTGTCGATTCTTAACATGTTGTTAACAAGACAATTTGCAATATCTGTACGAATGTCGACATTTTGGGATTTTCTTCTGAACCAAAAAAAGACCTTTTAGGGTACCGCGCTGATCGAGGCTATACAATGAAATACATTCAAGTACTCAGCAGACTTCTTATTTTTCCACTGATACATAAGTCTGAGAACTGTCGACTTTTAATATGTTGTTAACAAGAGTATTTGCAATATCTGTACAAAAATCGAGATTGGAATTTTTGCTCAACCCAAAAAAGTACTTTTAGGATACCGCGCTGATTGAGGCTAGAATGAAATACATTCAAGTACTGAACAGAGTGGTTTGTGTGAGAAAACAGTGTCTTGCCATATTATTAGGCCATAGCTAAAAAATTACCATTTTTAAATTATTTTTGTCATTTATTATAAGTACTTTGAACGTACATGTGTTTTTAAACCTCTAGTTCACTAGATTCGCCAGACGAGTTAGCAGGTTTTTAGCTAGGAAAAAAGTAACCGTTCTCGACTAGCCGGGAACTTCTCTATATATGAATGCCATTCACAACGATTGGGACTTAATGAATCAGAAGTCAGTCAGCACACTCCTACAACCAAGCAAGAGCTAATTCGGATACTCAATCACACTTGGAAACATTACCCAAGAGAAAAATTAAGAATTGTGTAAACAGTATGCCTCGTCGCATTGAAGCTGTATTATCTGCTAAAGGTTGCCATACGAAATACTGATTAGTAAGCCAAAGCTAAAAAATTACTTTTTTATCAGTTTAACTACGATACACATTGATATTGAGACATTTTTTTTGTAAAATCTTATAGAAGCATATTATAGATGATAAATTTTATTCAATAAATGATTATCTACATTGAACGGAGGCATTTTTAGAATAAAAGACGACTTTTAATTAGAATCAGTATTTCGTATGGCCACCTTTAGCAGATAATACAGCTTCAATGAGACGAGACATACTGTTTATACAGTTTTAAAATTTTCTCTTCATCTCTTTAGAATGTTCCCAAATGTGATTGAGTATCCGAATTAGCTCTTGCTTGGTTGTAGGAGCGTGCTTACTGACTTCTGATTCATTAAGTCCCAATCGTTGTCAATGGCATTCATATATAGAGAAGTTCCTGGCCAGTCGAGAACGGTTACTTTTTTCCTAGCTAAAAACGTGTTAATTCGTCTGGCGAATCTAGTGAACTAGAGTTTAAAAACACAAGAACTCTGAAGATGCTTACAATAAATGACAAAAATAATGTGAAAATTGTAATTTTTTATCATTGGTTTAATAATATGGCAAGGCACTGTATATCAACTGTTTTGGCGATTTGAAACTCTACTATCTAATGAAGGTAAAAAATATAATCAACTTGTTCCATAGAAGGACCTTTTTTTAATTTTTTAGTCTAAAAAGAAAGCTTCGTTTTTTTCTTTAAGCACGTTTAGATTAAGAAGTCAAATTTAATGTTTTATTGGCAAAAATAATCTTAAAATGCTCCGGTATTAATGACGCTTGCGCACGCGCGCCGGTGTTCTAAACTTATGTTCACCAATAAAAAATGAAATTTGTCTTTTTAATCTGAAGGTTATTGAAGGAGAAAACACAAGCTTTCTTTCTAGCGCAACAAAAAATTTCCTAAAAGCGTCTCTCGATGAAGAAAGTCAAATTTATTTATGACTTTCATTTTCGAAGCTGAAATATTTTTAAAAAATGCTTATGGTCAGTGGAAACGGCGTGAAAAACCTATCTAAACTACTAACAAAAAATTCTTATCGCACTTCAAAGAGTTGCAAATCGCCAAAGCAGATGGTATATTCTCAAAAATTACGCATCGCTTATTTTCATTAATAAAGAATAAAAATTACTTTGTACCCACAAAGTTCTTAAAGGGAAAGACCTAAGCTTTCTTTTGAGATAAAAAAAAGAAGAAAAAAAAAAGAAATATGCCTTTTATCCAAGAAAGTCACTTTTGTAATTTTGCTATCGCCATTAGAAGAGTTAAAAATTACCTAAATATACGGCATCCCCGAAAATCATAATCTTTAAGAAAATTGGATTTTTATTTAATTCCGTTTACCGAATTAGTGTTTAAAAGTCTAAAGTATATATTTCAATATTTGCAATTCCTTTTCTTTTTCCTGCTATCTTACTTTCCGTAAATATGTGCAAAAATTAAATTACCTAATTAAATTTATTTACAAATATGATATGTGTAAACCATATTTTTATGCTTCTATAGTATGTATCTATATAATTAAATGTTCCATTTTGTATTTTTTTAGTCAAAAAAACAAAGCCCTCAGGCAGAATAGTTAACAAAATATACAAAATAAACATATACATTTCGTTTATCAATCAATTATTTCGAAATAAAACAAAACCTTACTACTACGTCCGCCTTCCGAATTTTCCTGTTTCAAAGTATTTTCACATCGTCACATAAAATAAATTTTTTAGAATACTATCATATCTTGTGATTTTTTGAAAACTTGCAGGTGCATTGTAAAATTATGAAAGGAATTTTTAACGAAGTATGAACTAAAATCTAAAACGCTTACTATGACAAAAGTAATGTGAAACATAAGGCGATTTTTTAGCAATATTTAATCAAACAATATACGTATTGCAATTTCGCATATACTGCGTCAGAGATAGACCTTAATCATGATCAAATCTGCATTTTGGACTTCTTTTTTTGATAACAGTAGTTGATACGTGGACAATCGTAAACCAAAAAAAAAAAAAGAATAGTTTTTCCTATTTTCTCAGCAAACTATTGTTTTTATGTAAAAAAGAGAAGAAACTTTTTTATCGAGGAAAGAATTCTGCACATCTTTCTATAGAACCGCAATTGTGCTAAAGTGAGCCGTTTCAGATATAAACTCGAAAAACTGATCATCGCCGCCATTTTTCAATATAAATTGTTTATCCATCGTTCAATCGATATCATACATTCACAGGTTTATTAACAGCCTATCAGGAAGAGTTTCGATCAATTTTCAGCTTGTTACTAATTATTTTCTTCATCAGTCTCTTATGGTTCTTCGTTGCCTGGCCTACTATCACCTTTCTAACTTTTTACCATTACGATTTCTTGCGTCGTTTTTTTCTTTTTCTTTTTTTTTCTTTAATTTTGTTTTACTTATGAAAAATTCCTGTCCAAAAAAAATCTGCACTGTTGTAGATTCTCATTATTTTGTATTATTTTAATAGATTTAATGCTTTCACGATGATTCATTATAATAAATTTAAAGGAGGTTTTTCGGGTTTCAATCGTGTGCAAAACTACGAATCTTGCTGACGTTTCGTGAACATTGCAGTTCACTTCTTCAGGGCTGACCTGAAGAAGCCTTGAAGAAGTGAACTGCAATGTTCACAAAAGGCCGGCAAGATTCGTAGTTTTGCACACGATTGAAACCTGAAAACCCTCCTTTAAATTTATTATTTTGTATTATTTTGTCACTACGAATTAATTAATGGTAATTTTAGTCAATGTTGATACAAAATTAAAATACTAATAAATTGTTGTTACTACAATTGAGGATTATAATGTTTCGAGGTAGAAGGGATTGTAAAGCAGCCCGACAGTTTCTCATTACTGTAAGTCATTAAAGAAATGAGTTACTGCTTATTGTTTCTCGAGCCTACACCAGCAATAATGCGCCTGTCAATAAATCATTTTGGATGCGGAAATAAAATGTGCTATACGACTCGGAATTAACTCGGAACGTTCTTTGAGACAGAAGCAGACAATTTTGTATGCATAAAGATGATTTTTTTCTGAATGGTTTTGTTTTTCTCCTTTACCGCAACTTATTTAATGAACAGAAGTGAAAGATCCAACATAAAATTCGGAAGGAACATTCCGGCATTTCCGGCGCTTCTCGCTTCTTCCTCGCATTCCTCACATTCATTAAAATTGCCATGGGGATGATTGCAATTATGTATACCAATCCTTAACGGCCGAGATGTTTCTAATCCATGAAACGAGCACGAGATATTTTTAAGTTACCAATTACGAGTGCTCCGAATGGTCCCTGGGTGGAGAAACACGAAATATACTTTCTCTCTTTATTCTGACAAGTGCTGGGAGAATCCTTGTTACTTTTTATTAGTATTTTGATAGTGCAATTTTCTTGGACAGGAATGCTGATAAATTGACCTTCCAACGCACGCGACAATACAGTTCGAGAGATCTAGAAATTCAGTTTAAACAACTTGTAGCTTCAGTCAGACACAATTGATTTTCTGCTGTTTGGTGTATTTTCTTTTCCTTTAGGAAATTGAACAAATGAAATAAAATTTGTTGCATAGAGCAATGCACTCAGTCGTTGGCACTCTTAAGCAGATACTTTTTTGCAACTCTTAGCGCCTTTTATTTTGTACAAAATCTCTTCATAAATTACTTAAATTTCTATTAAATTTGCAAAATATTATGACTATTTTTATGTAATCTCACGATATTTCAACTTAAATTAACCTTAAACTATATTAAAGAGTGCCATCCGCTGTCACAGTGCAACCGACCATCCTTCATTTTTTTATTTAATAATCCCCCCCCCCCCCCCGATTTAAATATAAGCTTTTGTAGAATTATGTCGATGGGAGAAAAGTAAAGATCAATTCAGGCTTAGAGTTGGGAATGTACGCATTAAATATATTTATAATACGTTGTACAGAAATGTTTTATAATTCCGAAACTGTAAAAAAATGTAAAAAATTCCACACAAAAAATAGACTAAACAATCTCATACGAATTAAGTTCGTTAAAAAAAAAGAATGTATTGAACATAGGGCAGCAATTTAATATCAGTTTAACTTTTTAAATATTTTTTTACAAACGTATTACAAATATTTTTTGACCAAGTTTTTTTGAAACAAGTGTAATATTCATTGGTGCCTAGTCTATGACTTAAAATAAATCGATATCACGTTAAAGAATTGAGAGTAAATATATTAACATAGTGAGCAGACTGTTTTTTTTTTCTTTCAATAAATGATGTCATTTTCAAATATATTAACATAGTGAGCAGACTGTTTTTTTTTCTTTAAATAAATGATTTCATTTTTAAATATATTAACATAGTGAGCAGACTGTTTTTTTCTTCAAATAAATGATTTCATTTTTGTTTAATTTAGAAGGCTTTATATTAAAAAAATTTAATTTTTGTATCTGAATTTATAATCTGTCATTTTCAAATTTCAAATTTTTTTAATACAGTTTGGCATCCTTGGGCAATTTAAAACTGAAATCATTTCAAATTGAAAAGATTTCTCTGAAAAACATTTCAAATGAAATTATTCAAAATTAAAACTTTTATATCTGATTAGACAATTACAAAGTTAATCTTTTCAAATTGAATTAGTTAAAAACTTAACTATTGCCCGGAAATAAATGTTTGCAAACTAGTCCAAATGATACACAATGTTTTTTGAAATGTATTTTTTTAACTAATTAAGATATTTTTCATTTTTATAGTATTGAGGAGTTGAAGACTGTTTTAAAATGCTCTGAAAAATTTGAAAAAGTATAACAATTTTAAAAAGGGAAAAATTACAAATATGTCATCATTTTTTCCTAAATAAAAAATTTCGATTAAAAAAAGGCCGGGTCTAAACGTCCGGACAGTCCGTACGTGTATGTACGTTTATAACACGGTCGAGTCTAAAAATACGGACATACTTCCATTCATATAATACGAATTTTTCCCCAAAAACAGCATTTTTCCATTCTAATTTTTTAAATACACGAGAAGAAATTTGGAACGGCTGCTGTACTTATACGTACCACTGATGCGTTAAGGCTCTTTATCTGAATGGGTTTACAGGGTTTATGTTTCAGGCCGAACGCTTGAATATTTTTGTCTAAGCTTTTGCATACGTCATCTACATAATATTCTCTTTCACCAGACATAGCCAGGTTTTCGTAAAATTGTTCCTATTTTATTTAATAATCGAAAACGAAACAGCAATTATAGCAGTGACGCTTAGTGTTAGCTGCCTCTGTGCTTTCGCTTTATGATCCTGGACCCTTGCCGAAGCAGGCGAGGCAGATACCCCGCTGCGAGTATAATGCGACATTCGATTATCTGAAACTGATGACCCTTTCATTGTTATGAGATTAAGGCCGGTTACAAAAACTGAAATTATGAAAGCATGGCCTACTTCAATTGGAATTAGCCGAAGTAATTAATTTATATAATTATAAAAAAGTGAAAAAAAAGATTTATGAAAATCGGTTAATATTTTCAGTAATATTGGTAATCTTTTACTGTTCGATGATTATTCATTCTGCTAGAAAATGTTAAGATTCGCGCTGGTGAATAGCCGCCAAATAAAAACTGCGAATATATTTTCTGGAACTATCTAGATGAACTTAATCCTTTTTGTGTATATCTTTGACAATATTTCAGAAACTGCGAATATATTTTCTCGAACTATCTAGATGAACTTAATCCGTTTTGTGTATATCTTTGACAATATTTCAGAAAACATGAAAAATGTAATATTTTTAGTAATTCAGTCGACCTAGAGCTGACATTATTCCACCGATTTGTACAAGATTTTCAACAGAACTCCGTTAGATGAATATCTAAGAAAATGGAAAATAGGTTTAAGTTATATTTTCAATTGTAATATCAATATAATTTAAATTGTATGCATTGTATTGTGTTAAGTATGGTATATAATATTCTTATTACTTTGAAACGAGTATTTCATTTAATAAAAATTTGTATAAAAAATAAATGAAATTTCACCAAAAACATCTATGATACAAAAAATTCCGCCAAGTAAAAAGCTATCAGTACACTCAACATAGTTTCTAAAGTCAAAGTTTGCCAAGTAATTCTAAAAGATATCACAAATTAAAAATTTCTTAAATTGAAGCCGTTTGTCCAAAAGCCCACATAGCCCACTTCCCGAAAAAACCAGGTCTTTTCTTAGGACTTGGTCCAAGTGGCCGAGAGAAAACACCACTAACACCAGGTCTGCCCTAGGTTTACACCTATACTTAAACCTAGGTTAAAACATAGGTTCATGTCTAAATTCTATTTTTTGTTAAATTGGTATTTTGAAACAATAGTGAAGAATAATTAAATTTTCTGAATAATTCCTGAAGAGAATGGGCCATGAAAAAATTTATTTATTTTGTTAAGTCCGAAAACGTTACTTAACATCTCGGACATCGAAAGCCTCGCAAATTAATTCGGGATTTCAATTAGAAGCATTCTTATATCCTTGGCGATTAATCTCAGTTGCGAGAAAGGGTAGCACCAGCCCTGCACACAGACTAAATGCGGAACTAATGCTCTCAATGGGCCTGCGCGGCTGAAGGGGCATTAGTAGCGGGAAATTTAAATTAGTATTCCTTACAGTATAAAGATTATATCATTCATAGCTTCCAAATCTAATTGAAGTTAAAAATTGGAAATCCACAGCACATACCTTTTTTCAAAAATATTTCGTGCAATGATCAGAAAATATTTCATTGACTCAAAGAATTATTAAAAGAAATTATTTCTCTGACATGAATGGTCAGTTAGAGCAATACGTGAATAATTCAATGATTGTATTAATTCAATTGCATCTGAGCAGGTCAACATATAATTTAATTAATTTAATTTAATTTCCATACTGTACATGTTTCTGTGCATTTAATTTTTAAACTAATAAATTCAATTGGAGAGATGCAAACAGAAAATTCAAGAGAACATAAATAATGTTTGCGCACGTCTTTTGGATTTCGCGCTCGATAATATATTTATGTCGCAATTCGCGCTCGATAATGTATTTGCCTCGGGCTACGCGCTCGGTCTTTACACCCCAAATGGGTGCACAGTCCTTTTAAAATTAAAGGTCAAAGCATCGACAACTGTAAGTTGGTTATCGTGAATTCTCTTTTGTTAAAGCTCCTTCGGCTTTAACGAACACATTCTCATCATGTATCTCGTGATTCGCACTTGATTTTTTCTAATATGCAAACTTTTCTACATATAAAGTGTATTTTATATTTATTTTTGTACCGCAGTCTGGGACTGCTTATTCAGGCCTTTCAAAATAAAGTAAAAATTTCATTTTTGATGCTCACTTTAATATTTGTTCTTTATTTGGCATTAATTTTCATTCTCAGCTACCCTGAAAAATGTATTATTTCAGTAAATATATATTATTACAATTCACAATATGCATTGATATTGATATTGAAACAGAAGTATTTCCATGGTCTTGTTTTTAGAATTAACAAAAAAGTGCGCATCCTATCAAAAACAAAAGCAATTTTACTAGGAATCTGTATTATCATCGGAGAAGGTAACGATGAACCATTAGAGAAATTTTTACACACACCGTGAAGATGGAAATCTATAATATCGATCAAAGCTACCTCTTCTAATACAGAAAGTGTTAACGTCTTTCCAGACTAGATGGAGCTATAAATTAAATAATTTAAAAATTAAATTTTATTTAGAAAAAAGATCTACTCCTTTTCGCTCCGCTGGGATTCGAACGCCAGGTCAACTGATTGCCGGCCAGGTGCTCTGCCACTAAGCTACTGGAGAGATCGGAAGAAGAGTCCTTTTTCTAAATACGCTTTATTTGCAAGATGTTATGTTAGATACATGTTTTTACAAGGAATCTGTATTATCATCGGAGAAGGTAACGATCACCCATGAGAGAACTCCTTACACACACCGTGAAGATGGAAATCTATAATATCGATTAAAGCTATCTTTTCTAATACAGAAAGTGTTAACGTCTTTCCAGACTAGATTGAGCTATAAATTAAATATTTTTAAAATTAAATTTTATTTAGAAAAAAAGATCTACTCCTTTTCGCTCCGCTGGGATTCGAACGCCAGGTCAACTGATTGCCGGTCAGGACTCTTCTTCCGATCTCTCCAGTAGCTTAGTGGTAGAGCACCTGGCCGGCAATCAGTTGACCTGGCGTTCGAATCCCAGCTGAGCGAAAAGGAGTAGGTCTTTTTTTCTAAATAAAATTTAATTTTAAAAATATTTAATTTATAGCTCAATCTAGTCTGGAAAGACGTTAACACTTTCTGTATTAGAAAAGATAGCTTTGATCGATATTACAGATTTCCATCTTCACGGTGTGTGTAAGGAGTTCTCTAATGGTTGATCGTTACCTTCTCCGATGATAATACAGATTCCTAGTAAAAACATGTATCTAACCAGGGACTGGGAGCGAAATTCTGGGTGAACGCTCCATGCGTTCCTGACGCACTCCTCCCCTGTTCATATTTTCTCAGTGTTAGGAACTGAAACGTCCGTTCGCGCTAGCCGAGGTAGGAAGATTCGTGTGGTGAGCAGAGAGTGAACGGTCGTGGCACCCGAAAACTAGGCAGCTCCGTACTCGAGCGGACCACGTGAACGCGAGGCAAACCGTTAGGCCAGCAGATGGGAACCGACGTCAGAAATCGTGTTCGAGTTTACCACTGGCGACCGCCTACTCTTGCTCCCAGCTAGGTGTTCACCGTCAGGCATCATCAAACAGCTACAGACGAGCTGATGCGTGAGGAGGAGAAGAGTTTCTGCGTCGTGAACGCTCTTTTTTTAGATTTTCAACAAAGCAGTAGAATTTTCAACCAAAAGTATGACTTTTTAAAAAAATATTTTTATTTTCAACTAAAAGATGAAATTTCTCTTAAAACACTTGAATGTTTAATTAGAATTTTTTTTTTTTCTAAAGTAGTTGAATTTTCATCCAGAATTGTTACCAATGCGGATGAATGTATGAATTGAAAAGATAAATTAACAAAAAAAGTTGAATTTTCGGTTAAAAAAGATTTTAGTCGAATTTTCACGATCAAAATATGAATTTTTAACCAAGAAATAAGTTTCTACCAAGAAAATTGAATATTCAATAGAAAAGACGAATTTTTACACAAAAAGGATGACTTTGTAATAAAATTGTTGAATTCTCTACCAAATAGTTGCACTTTTTCCCAAAAAGATGAAATTTCTCTTAAAACAGATGAATGTTTCTTTAAAAAGAAAGCAAATCTTTAAAAAATAAGTTGCGTTTTTATCCAAAATAGCTGTAATTTCTTCTGAAGCAGGTGAATTTCGAAATCAGAAAGACAAATTTTCTAAAAAGAGTTCAATTTTCAAACGAACAGTTGCATTTTTATTTAAGAAAGATGAAATATTTCTTCCAAAACAGATAAAGTCTCGCACCGCAGACAAAACTGTTATTGGCTTCCGGATTAGGACATCGAAGAAGATTTCACGAATTCATGCCCCTTATGTAGCAACGCTTTGAATTTCATACATTTAAAGTCGAAATGTATTACATTTTCAACAAAACAGTATAATTTTTAATAAAAAAAATATTTTCTGCCAAAAGAGAAGAATTTCCAAGCTTAGAATGGAATGTTCAAGCCGATAAGTGGAATATTTGAAAAAAATTTCGACATAAAAATCCAGAAAGATCAATTTCCCACTAAGAAGTTCAGTTTCAACCAAAACAGATGATTTTTAAACCAAATGTTTAACTTTTCAAGCAAAGAGATGAATTTTCAACCAGAACATTGCGGAAAAGTATCATAGGAAAATAATTATTATTACTACTATGATATAGTGATGTTTCTATAGTGAATTTCTCATAATTTTTTGTCGATTATTATTATTTCTATAATTCCTATGATTCCTATAATGACGAAAAAAGTAAAGGAAATTCATGATAGGAAAATCATTATAGTCGTATTATATACATTTGTATATATTTTCCTACAACACTTTTACCTAATGAAATAGTTGAACTTTCAACCTACAAATATGAATTTTCAAACAAGTACTTTAATTGTAAGTTGAAGAATGTATTTAAAAAAAATTTAACAAAGGAGTTCAAGTTTCAACAACAGAAATGTTTCTCCAACCAAAAGAAGTTAATATTTAACAGTGTAGTAAAATTTTCAACAAAATAGTTAAATTTTCAACCATCATATATATGACTTCTGAAGGAGAAATGTAAGACTGGAAATATTTAAACCACAAATGTTTGAATTGAAAATCAAAAGCAGTAAAATTCATGCAAGAACGACCGAATATTCAACGGAAATAGATTTATGTTTAGCCAAACAGTTCCATTTTCAATTGAAAAGATGAAATTTGTACCAAATAAGATACATCCCAAAAAACAAATTTTCAACTAAATAAATTACTTGTAAACCATACAGATGAATTTTTAAGATAGTTGGTAACAAGAGTAGTATTAGTATTACAACAAACCCAGTTCAATTCAACCAAGAAAGACAAATTCAAAACAGTATACATGAATGTTATATTCCCAAAAGATATGCCCATTTTCTCCGTGAGGAGTTGGTGAGGAGCTGAAAAAGCTGTTCATTCACGGCGGGATTCAGATAGCGTCCAGTTTTGCTGAGAGTTCTCTTCATCCCGTGAAAACGCCTTTCTTTCGATATCAGACGTCACGCCTTGCGGCGTTCAGACTTCAGAGAGTTGGGTGTAACGCACTGCAAAGCGTGAACGTTCAACACATGTCCATTTCATTGCACAAGAAGAGACGTACACCAAACTAGCCACAGACCCCTTCTCATTCCGGCACGAGACCCACCAAAAAAATTTCTCAAGTCTCCTGAACGAGATTTATGGCGTCACGTTAACTCATTGAACTCATAGGCGGCGGAGACAAGATACTGACCTGCTGTATTCGCCCCTTTGCCTAGAGAAGAGAAAAGTGGCGAGCGTCATTTTGCTCCCAATCCCTGTATCTAACACAACATCTTGCAAATAAAGCGTATTTAGAAAAAGGACTTTTCTTCCGATCTCTCCAGTAGCTTAGTGGTAGAGTACCTGACCGGCAATCAGTTGACCTGGCGTTTGAATCCCAGCGGAGCGAAAAGGAGTAGATCTTTTTTTCTAAATAAAATTTAATTTTAAAAACAATTTTGTTATTAATAAACACTTTACTGCATCTTGTGTCGTTCTTCCATAAATGTTTATTTTCTTAAATAATAGATTTAATGCTTTCACGATGATTCATTATAATAAATTTAAATTTTAAAGCCTTTTCGGGTTTCAATCGTATGCGAAACTATAAATCTTGCCGACGTGTCGTGAACATTGCAGTTCACTTCTTCAGGGCGGACTTGAAACTGAAGTTACAGGTTATGTTCTTCTTATATATGTATTCTCTACGATGCCGGTGATCGGCCAGAGCGCCCCATGGTGGGGACTGGTCGAACTTGATTGGCTAATCAATTCTTTTTTTAAAAACCCGGGAGGACGGAAAGCAAAATCGGATTGGTATTATAACCATTGTCCCTATTGATGTTATTAGGGTGTTTTAAGATTTCGATTGCTTCTCTACGTTTTCTTGGAAAAATATTGTACGTTTTTGCGATGACGGTTGTTTTGTCAAATAAAATGCTATGTCTTGTTTCGATATGATGCTGAGCTAGTGCTGATTGTGTGAAATGTTTTAGCCTGACTTTACTCTCATGTTCCTTTACACGTTGGTTCACCGCCCTCCCGGTTTCTCCAATATAGACTTTGCCACAAGATTCACAAGAACAAGGGATTTTATATATGAATGCAGGGTAGAATGGTGGTCGTTTTTCTCTCTCTTTCAATTGATGCTTATTTAAATAAACACAATCAACAAATGCACTGTTGGGCTATTTTCCGACGCACTAGCTTGGTTCTTCCAACGTAATCAAATGTTATTAACTAATTTATAAACCTTTAGGGATATTTCAATGACAGTCGACAGTTTTTATTTTTAAACACAATTTTTTTAACAAATTTGTATTGTCTCGTGTATTTATGAACTGAACAATTCCACTTTTCACCCAGGAATTAGCAGCCAGTTATTTATCAACCATTTCTTGCTATTAATCAATAACAATTGATGATTGTTTAAGCAACATTAATTAGTTAATGCATTTTTTGGCTATTTTCAACATTTCAACGTTGTTCTTTTAACGCGTAATCAACTCTTAACAACTAATTTTTGAAATTTTTTGAAACATTTGGGTAACGATCAATTATTTTTAACAAGAAAAATTGGTTTATAACAGTTTTAGTAAAAACAACAATAGTTAATCGTCATCCAAGTTTCTAAAAAAATTACAAAATTAATTATTAACAGTTGATCAAGTTCAAAAATAAAGTTTAAGTCATGGAAAATAGCCAGATAATAAATTCTTTCATTGATATTGTTATTTTTATGAACAATGTTATGAGGACATTTTTTCCGTCTTAGGCATTTTTCAACTAAGAATGCCGTTTTTCTGGTGGAATTTGCGAAAAATTCTTTAGCTGAAACTCATTGTTAACATAGCTGTGCAATCCTTGACAAGACGACAATTGCTTATTTTTTATAAATAAACTTGATTAACAAATGCGTTATTTGTAGGGAGCGGACTAGACAAAGTATGAACATTAGGGTGGTCCAAAAAAATTTTTTTCGAATTTTTATAAACAACGCCCTGAAATTTGTTCGAATTCGCATAAAAATAAATACATTTTTTTAAATGATATTTAGAGGTGGCGCAACGCCATGAAGTTGATAAATAATTGGCTATTAATTATTCCTCAAAGAGAAGCGGAATTTTTTGTTTATAAATAGGGAATTATTTCGCAGCTGCAGTACCCACTAAAAAAAAAAGTTGTCTGCCCGAAGTCAAACTTGGTCAAAGTCTATTGATAATAAATTATTATAATAATATAATAACAATATTAAGATTAAGATAATTATAAATTATAAAAATTAGAAATCATTTTTGCGAGTTTTAATTCTTCTATTTGGTAATAGGAAATTTTTTTAGTACAATTTTCATAGGTTTTTGTATGCCCTTTCCATTGATCAGAAACATTTTTTGAAATAAATAGTATTTGGCCTTCCAAAATAAAAGCCAAAAACAAGTTTTTTTTTTGTAAAACGCATATTTTGTCATACTTTTATCTCAAATGAAAGTTTAAGTTTCTGCCTTTAATAGCTTTGAGGTTAAATAGTGGGAATTTTTATTTTTATTAATAAAAATAAGCAATTCAGAATCCTCAATATTAGCTAAATCGTGTTGAAACTCAACATTTCTCTTCACAACCAGCCATAGAATACGAATACAATATTACTCTTCAAATATCACCCCACAGTGGGCCAGGAGGCCACTTATTTTGGCAAAAATTCAAGATTTTGTCATATTTGCATAAAACTTGGTGTATAAGGGTTTTTGGGGTCGCTGAAACTGAATTTGATGTCAAAATTTCATACTTCAAAATGGCGGATCCAATATGGCGGACTAAAAGGCGAAAATGTGATGTTTTTGCACCAAACTTGGTGTAAATGGGATCTCGGGGTCTTTCATACGAAATTTGATGTCGACATTTTAAAATTCAAAATGGCGGATCCAATATGGTGGACTAAAATGCGAAACTTTGAGGTATTTGCACCAAACTTGGTGTAAATGGGATTTCAGGGTCTCTGATACGAAATTTGATGTCCGAATTTTCAAATTCAAAATGGTGGATCCAATATGGCGGACTAAAATGCGAAAATGTGATGTTTTTGCACCAAACTTGGTGTAAATGGGATTTCGGGGTCTTTGATATAAAATTTGATGTCGACATTTTAAAATTCAAAATGGCGGATCCAATATGGCGGACTAAAATGCGAAACTTTGAGGTATTTGCACGAAACTTAGTGTAAATGGGATTTCAGGGTCTCTCCCTTGTGAAAAGAAAGACCAACTTAAGATCACTTTAAGACCAGTTTCAAACCACGTTTGGTCTTTTTCTGGTCTTTTCCCTTCAGCCTATACCTGCCTCATTTTGAGGGCATTGAAATAGACACCACACTCTCTCTCTCTCTCTCTCTGAAATAAGGATAGCTGTCTGTATCAACAGATTAGCTATACCTAAAAGTCCTAAAGAACCTGGGCTGATTTATGAGCATTTATAGAGGCTTCAACCAGTTTCCGTTATATTTATGGAACTCTGTCCATCCCTCCATGGTTATGGTCCTGACTCGTGATGAGCCTAATAATGATGGAATATTGGGGGTTCAAACTGCCGGGACAGGACTATACCTGCCTATACTGTGATCTAAAGTTGGTCTTTCTTTTCACGAGGGCTGATACGAAATTTGATGTAAAACTTTCAATATTCAAAATGGCGGATCTGATATGGTGGACTAAAATCCGAAAGGTTGATGTATTTGCATCAAACTTGGTGAGTATGGGTTTTCGGACTCAGTTTGGTATAAATTGGCATGAAACTCTGAAAAAAAACTGAAAAAAATTGTGATTTTCGAAATCGCTGATCACAAAATGACGAGAACGGAATATTTTTGTTTTAGCACGCTTGCAATTAGCCTACGGGAAGTGTAGTTTCCAGGACCTACCACGTGAAGGTTGCAATGCGATTTCAGATCCCTTAATGCGGGGTGCTTATTTATTATGAGTCCCCTTGCCTCTCACGTATCCGGGTGCTTGTTTATTGTGAGTCCCCTTGCCTCTCACGTATCGGGGTGCTCATTTATTTTATTATTTATTGAACTTAGTGTAGCATAACAGTACGTGCAATACGGATCAAATAACGTGAGGAGTAGTATGTCTCGTCACACATTCGGCCACGCACCTGACGGTCATCCGTTGTCGCTCGCGCAGAGCGGGGCGCGTAGATGCTTTCTTGTTTATACACATTTCTTTAAGCTGTACGGAAAAAGTAGCAAAAAGTAGCAGGTCTATTTTGAAGTTCAGATTACGCACAACACATTCATACCTCATTTTACTCTGTAGGAGGTGGAATGTCGAGGAATAGTGAATTGGAAGTGGGCGGTTTACTACAAATGTTTGAAGTGTGATAATAAAAAGTTAAATATTACAATTTATTGTTAACTTTTTAAACTTATCCGTCTAATTTTTAATTCCCACGTGTCTACAAAATAAACAAATAAGAATAAATTTTCAAAAATTAAACATAAATTGCTGGGTATATGAATAATTAAAAATATATTCTTATCAATAATTTTAGTCGTTTTTTAACTTCACATTAACGTCAGTCAAACACGAATTACTTAATCAACAAAATATTTCACCTTTGTGTTCTTCAAATATTGCTGAGTGTGAAAATAATTTTCTTTTAAGTCAATTTTCAAGTTGGTTTTTGGCCAAAATAAGTGGCCTCCTGGCCCACTGTGCACCCCCACAAGTCTGTTTTATAAAGTACCAAAAAAATCCCATAAGGGAAAAGATGGGTTTTGCGAGTTTTTGGCGATAATTATGATTTTTTTGCGTTTTTTTGCATGCAAATTGTTTCTAATACATGAAGTACTACTTTATACTGATGATTAGATGTTCGAATAAATTGTTTAAACAATGTATTACTGTTTTTAGCAATTTTCTCTTACAATGGAGATAGAAAGTCGCGGTTTTTTCGAACATTTTCCACTTTTTGTCCAATTTTCGATTAGACAGAGGTAATAGTTTATAACAAACGTAATTGTTTTAACAATTTATTATTATTGTTAATAATATTCACTTAGAATAATGCTAGAAAATTGCAGTTTTTTCTTAAATTTTCAACTTTTTGTTCACTTTTTACTTGGAGCGAGTTGAATAATTAATTAAAGTTAACAAAATTATCTGTTTAAACAATTTATTATTATTATTAATAATATTTCATTTGAATAATGCTAGAAAGTTGCGGTTTTTTCTGAAATTTCCAACTATGTGTCTACTTTTCACATATGGGGAGTTAATAATTAATTCAATGTAGCAAAAATAATTATTTGAAGAAATTATTATTCTTCATAACTATCTTCTTCTTTATTAATGCACTATAGTTGCACTATGTTTAACTTTTTATCCACTTTTTACTTAGTAAAGTAGTAAATAATGCAAGTTAACAATCATAGTTGTTTAAAAAATGTATAATTGTTTATAACTACCTTCTCTTAGATAAAAGCTAAAAAGTTACGGTTTGTTCTGAACTCTTACATTTTTTGTCCACTTTTCTCTTAGTGAGGTAATAATTAATGCAAGTTCAAAAAACATGCTTATTTAAACAATCGATTATTGGTTATAACTATATTCTCTTACAGTAATGCTAGAAAGTTGTTTTTTTCTGAAATCTTGAGTTTTGCTTTGACTTTTTAGTTATGATCAAATAATAAGTGAACCTCAACAAGAATGCATTTGTTAATTAATTTTGTTTAAACAATCATCAATTGTTATTGATTAATAGCAAAAAATGGTTGATAAATAATTGGCTGTTAATTCCTGGGTGAATAGTGGAATTGTTTAGTTCATAAGTACATGAGATAATACAAATTTGTTAAAAAAATTGTTTTTAAAAATGAAAACTGTCGATTGTCATTGAAATATCCCTAAAGGTTTATAAGTTAGCTAATAACATTTGATTACGTTGAAAGAACCAAGCTAGTGCGTCGAAAAATAGCCCAACAGTGCATTTGTTAATTGTGTTTATTTAAATAAGCATCAATTGTTATCAACTGACTAAATATATGATAACTAGGTGTCATTGCCGAGTAATTTTTGGTCGATTTCGTAGGAAAAACTTGATTTATTACATCATAAATAGATGATGTCGATAATGGCTCATAAAACTTGTTTATAAAATAAGTAAGTAAATAACTTTCATGAGTTCAATATAAAAACTCTTTGTCTATAAATTGTGGAGATTTAGTGCGAATCGTCCTAAATGATGAGAGATTAGAACAAGTTGACAAGTACGTATATCTAGGTAGTCTATTCACTAGCGACGGAAAAATAGATGGGGAGTTAGATAGGCGCATAAATAAGGGTAAGCAGGTTATAGGTAGGACAGGGTCCATCGTAACAAATAAAAACATATCAAAAAAAGCTAAAAAGGCCATACATAATTCTATATTCGTACCGACTGTACTATACGGTAGCGAGACATGGACCTGTCAAGAAAAGGACAGGAGTAAAATTAACGCGATCGGCATTGAACCTCTGCGCATAATATGCGGGAAAACACTGATGGACAAAGCCCGAAACGAGGCAATCCTCAAAGAATGTGGTACAGGAGAGACACTAGTTGACATATGGGAAAGAAATCAGTTAAGATGGTTCGAACATCTTGAAAGAATGAAAGATGAACGACTGACCAAACAAGTGTATAAAGGTAAAGAAATGGCAGAATGCCCAGATAACCGCCGAAAGAATGGTTAGAATCTGTAAATGAGACATTAATCCGAAGAGACATAAGAAGCCATAGGAACACCAGAGCTTGCATGAAAAAATGCATGGACGTGAAGGACGCTAGAGTAGTATGCCAGGACAGAAAAGTGTGGCGACAAATAGTTTGTAAACAGAGTGACAATAGAGTGAATGACGCCTGAAACAAAGACCTTGGATACTAATGGGCCCAAGTGGGGAACCATACATAACAATTTTGTGAGGCTCTTCACTTGGGGTGATCGCTAGAGAGATTGATCAGCAACCTGGGTCGGAGCAGTGTTGAGGAATAAACGTGCCATTTAAATAAATAACACGAGAATTCCAGATCAATCTAAAATATCTATACCTAACACCTATATACCTATCCACCTCATACCTATATACCTACCTACTTTATACCTATATACCCATATACACACTACTACTTTCCAACCGAGCAAGTCACGCCTACCCCGAAAGGGAAATGGCTTAATGGTATAATAAATGTGACGAATCGCAGACAATCCTCTCGAACCAATTTTCGTGCAATTATTCTTATTTTAGTTTTCCAATTCCACGCAATGGGAACCCAATTATCTCTAGGGCCCCATAGTATTGATAATTCATTTGAAAAATATTATGCGTATTAAAAATGAAATGAATTTTTTTGATAATTATCACTAATTTTTTTTAAATATAATATTTCTTCAATATAACTTTTCAGGCATCAATTCAGCATTGATGTACTTTAGGAGTATACATTTGTTTCTTCAAAACTAAAAATTCGATTTTTGAGAACGTTTTTTGACTCTTCTGAAAAATCGTTGATATTGCGCTTGAGCTATTATGGAGATAAACCCATCAATTATATTTATTCTCGATCGTCCAGGCGCGAACGAAACGAAGATATCAGCGTAGCCAAAACACGAATCAATAGTTCGGTTGGAGTTGAACCGAATCGAAATATGAGTGCGGGCTAAAATGGGTTAGTCCACGCGCTACGGGCAAAAACGAGTTAAATCTTTAACTCGTTTTTGCTCGTAGCGCGTGGGCTAATTCGTTCTTGCGCTGAGATATAATCAATCTACTTTTGCTCCGACTCTTTTTTTAGTCCGCTTTTGCTATCAGCCCCTCAAATATACGTTACTTTCGTTGATTTGATTTCTCAATATTTCTTTCCATTTTGAACCCCATTTTGCTTTGCTTTAATTGAATTTTAATAAGCTAAATTAACTAATTTATTTAATTAGAAGAAAATGAAAAAAAAGATTCATGAAAAACGGTTAATATTTGCAGTAATAATGGAAATGTTTAAGTGCATACAATAGTACAATAGAACATACAATAGTACAGTAGTACAATAGGCATATGTTGCCGAAAGGCAATACTCGACCTAAAATTTATCCTTCGCCAGATAATGTTGACAGCTGTGCTAAACAGTTGACACCTACTCCCTAAGCCTGAATTAGTAGTTTTCTAGTAAGGAAATTATGCGAAACCGTTTACCAATTTCTTTACGAAGCATTTCTACTAATCTTCAGTTAAAAACTACTGATTCACTTAGTAAGGCTTAGTAATTCGAATACTGAGTCTTACTAAATAAATTAGCAGTTTTCAACTAAAGATTATTAGCAATGTTGACCAAAGTGATTACTAAACGACTTACCAATATTTCATTGGTGGAGTTTCACTGTTCAATGAAAAGCGAAAATTTCACTGCCGGCGCGGCGCCAGCAACGACTTTGCCGGTTGTTTTTCACGAAAAGCGAAATACGAAATAAAAGAGAATTACGTATATAGTCATGCAAGTACCTGAAAATATAATTTTCGAGGTCAAAACTGATACAAATCATGTTTTTAAAAAGAAAAATAATCTTTTAGCATTTGTTTTCATGACAATACGATAAGCGTGGACCAAGTATTTTCGGTGTCAATAGGAACTTCGTTAAACGTAAAAGATTATTCATTTAAATTACGAAAATTACTCATAATTAAAATAAAAAATTATCGATTTTATTACTTGATTGAATATATTTTGAAAAATACAAAAATATCACGAAACGCTTATGGTAAGAAATTATTGTTTACAAACAAAATTTTTGAATGAAGCTTCGTCAAATGTGTCTAGTGTTATTGTTTGACCCTCGGTATCAGTCATCTTACTAGTTGACGTTACAGCCTAAAACACTAATTATAAATTTTTAATCACGCGTGACCTGCAGAAAATAAAAAGCACTGCGCAACGTTCTGCGTAGTAGGTCAACAACCCACTAAAGTTGTGATCGCCTAGGCAAATAATCGATATTTCGTTTAAGTCATGCTTTCATAATTTGAGTTTTTGTAACCCGCCTTAATCTCATAACAATAAAAGGGTCATCCGTTCCAGATAATTCGACTGACAGCTGGCTATCTGCCTCGTCTCGTTCGGCAACGGTCGACGTTCACGGCGTGAAAATACAGAGAGCTGACACTGAGCGTCACTACTATTAATTGTACTTTCGTTTTCGATTATTAAGGGCCCTGGAAATCGAGTGTAAATCGTAGAAAATGGATTCAGGCCAAACGCCGAAGCCATTTTGTCTGATTTTTTGTATAAATGATCTAAAAGGTATACAGACTCTCGGTTCAGCTCGATTTTTTCGAAAAAAAATCTATTTTTCATGTAACAATGAAAGGAAGAAAAATTACTTTTTGTGGTACAGTGTTCTACTATTAAGCGAAGCAGGGAGCAGGTAAAGCAGTTATCGTGCTCGGAATTTCTTTTGCGCGACCCTAGCGGGAAAAGGAAAAACTACGAACCAAGTCTGCAGGTTATGAAGCGCCCACCGTGACCCACATTCATTCATTCAGGGGCGAACACACCGTATACAAAAACTAGGGGCCCCTACCCAAAGGAGTGGGTAAATTTCCAAAAGTTTGGGTGGGTGGCAAACTTACTCCGAAAGTAGTAGACAATATACAAGCTCTCTGTATAAACGGGCAGATTATACAAACATGCAAGATATCCATAATATGTGTCGCCCAATTTCCTCCGAAAATACCAGATTGATTCGCATTAGACACACACTTTGCATGTTTGCACAACTCAGGGGCTGTCTGCAATAACCGGTTATAGAAGAAGTTTTGTAAAAAAAAGTAACAGAATTTCCTTTTTAATTTTCGTGTTCTTTTCAAATGTTTATTAACATTTTATGAAATCTTTGAAATATTTGTGAAATTTTTCGTATTCGTTTGAAATCACTGGAATATATGGAATCGTTTGATATATTTTCAATGTTTTGAAATCTTCGAAATGTGGTGTACTGTACCCTTTTCGACATCTTTGGAATTTTTGTATTCTTTTACAATCATTACGAAATGTTTATGAAACTTTAGAAATATTTGTTACATCTTTCGGAAATCTGTTGTATTCATTGGAAATCATTGAATTATTTTTAATCTATGTAAAAAAAAAAAATTTTCAAGCTCTCAGGGTCAAAATACTGAGCGCTTGACTTCTATAACCGGTTATTGCAGACAGCCCCTGAGTTGTGCAAACATGCAAAGTGTGTGTCTAATGCGAATCAATCTGGCATTTTCGGAGGAATTTGGGCGACACATATTATGGATATCTTGCATGTTTGTATAATCTGTCCGTTTATACAGAGAGCTTGTATATTGTCTACTATTTTATACATTGTCTACCACTTTCGGAGTAAGTTTGCCACCCACCCAACCTTTTGGAAATTTACCCACTCCTTTGGGTAGGGGCCCCTAGTTTTTGTATACGGTGTGTTCGCCCCTGAATGAATGAATGCGGGTCACAGTGGGCGCTTCATAACCTGCAGACTTGGTTCGTAGTTTTTCCTTTTCCCGCTAGGGTCGCGCAAAAGAAATTCCGAGCACGATAACTGCTTTACCTGCTCCCTGCTTCGCTTAATAGTAGAACACTGTACCACAAAAAGTAATTTTTCTTCTTTTCATTGTTACATGAAAAATAAATTTTTTTTCGAAAAAATCGAGCTCTACCGAGAGTCTGTATACCCTTTAGATCATTTATACAAAAAATCAGACAAAATTGCTTCGCCGTTTGGCCTGAATCCATTTTCTACGATTTACACTCGATTTCCAGGGCCCTTAAACGAAATAGGAACGATTTTTCGAAAAACTGACTCTGCACAGCAAGAGAGAGAGAGAGAGTACTGTGTAGATGGCGTAAGCAAACAGCTAGACAAAAATAGTCAAGCGGTCGGCCTAAAACTTAAATACCGTAAGCCCATTCTGATAAAGGGCCTCAAACATCCTATATTCCTATTTTTGATACAACACGCAGACGCAGTACTAGGTTAACCGTTAGATAGGTGTTATCTCGTACCAACCTCACAGAATATCAGAAATGAGGGAGGTTAACAATTTTACATGTTCTGAATTTTTGGAAGTTGTTTCTAACCAATAAACTGATTTTAAGTGAAAGTATACTTATGATAAATTATAATTATCGATAATTAAGTATTCTGGCATGCCCAGGTGTAATAGCAGAAGCGATTATCTATTGTTGGACTGAAATATAAAAATCCTACCTTTGGCGGCGTCCAATAAAAATGTATAATACAACTCAGTAATTAATTTCATGAAAATGTAGTCTATACCCAGATAACAATTCGTGCGCGCACGTCGATGCGCGCACGAAATGCTTGCAAGAATGCACAAAATAAAAATATATTTTTAAAAACATAAAATTAAAAGAAGTTAAAACATAACATTAAAACAGAAAGATACAAGTTCATTAAAAACATGTAAGAACTAATTATTAACAAAATAAAATGTATTAAATCGAAACTCAGAAAGAAATTTTTCAACCAAATAGTTTAATTTTTAACTGAAAAAGATAAATTTACATTAAAGATGGAATAGTTAAATTTCTAGCTAAAAAATTAACTTTGAACGAAAAAAAGAACGAATTTTTAACAAATAGATAAAATTTCAAACAAAATGATGAATTTTCAACTAAAATTATGAATCGTCAACTGGAATAGTTTTATTTTCAGTTAAAAGATAATTTTTTAACAAAAAACAACGATTTAGTAACAAAATATAAATTTTCAACCAAAGTGATGAATTTTCAACTAAAATGATGCATCATTTTCAATCAAGGAGATTAATTTTGTTACAAAAAAAATCGTGAACAAAAGACATTAATTTTCAAACAAATAGTTAACTTTTTAAACTAAAAATGTCAATTTTCAACATCAAATATAATTGGTAAATTTTCAGTTAAAAAATTCATTTTAATACAAAAAAAAAACGAATTTTCACAAAAATAGTTAAATCTTCCACTAATAAACTGTTGGTAAAAAAAAATATATTTTAAACAAAGAAAACAAATTTTCAACAAAATAGTTCAATTTTTAACCATCAGAGAGAATAATCATTTTTCAGAATTTGAAAAGGTGCGGGAAAAGGTGGCGACTCGATCAAGTGCTATCTCGCGGACTTTATAGTGCCTGATTTCTAAAGTAATGAACGGTTCGACGGACAAAATTGATTTATTTTGCATAATTTTCTACATTTATATGCATTAAATATTAGTATAAAAAGTTGCATAAACCCGAAATTTAACAATTCATCCATTTACTTTGCACTTTATTCGGGAAACGAGAGAATAAATATGATGTTAAACCTGGTTGTATAGGTTAGCATTCCTGATACAATTTTGTGTGCGTTGTGCATATGGTGCATATTGTGTGCAAGATCCGACGAGTTTTACTTTCAAAACATGAAAAGTAAATAAATACTACAAAGGCTTTTTTATATACTCGCAGCAAAAATTAAATAAAGATGTGAAATTAAATCTTTTTGATACTTTATTTTATTATAAATAAACAATTTCAAGACCCTCCTCGTATGCGCACTGAGTGCTTGCTTCATGCGCGCACGCACGTGCCTTGCACGACATGCCTGGCATATGCGCCTCTATGGAGGACACATCTGTGTGCTGATCTGAACGCACGTCGTGCGTGAAAATACGCACGCGTGCCTGCGCCATGCGCGCATAGTGCGCTAAAATTGTTATCTGGGTAGGAATAGTTAATTGAATATACACGTATCATTTAATCAGGAAAATCTTTGCAGTGTGTTGCAAATTGACAGAAATTTTAAATATCGACTGATGGTGGTTTCCCCTACATTAACTGTCAGAAAAAAAATTCTTTTTTCGTCATCTAGAAAACAATAATTTTTGGAAAAAGTATGATTTAAAAAAAGCAACACATTTTTGTCACTCTATCCTTAAAGTTTTCTACTATCAAAAGGAAACTTCACAGTGTGAAGTAGTTTGTAAGAATTTCAGCAAAATTGAAGTCTACTACTTCTACTGAATCGGGAAATAACCGTAAGTTTGATATGAACTTTGATATTGTAAATTCCAATAAATAGCAGACGAATTGTTTTAAAAAACTTTTCTTAAAACGTACTTCCCAACTCTGTTCAGGCATTGTTAAGTACTATAAACCCTCGAATTTTGTATGCACCGCGATTGTTTCTACAGCAGCTTTTGCAGGAGCCTCGCCGTACAGTATGGGCGGTGCTAGCCAGGGTACGCCAACGCCGATGATGTCGCCAGCGCCTCCCGGAGGACCACAGGATATGGCGAGTTATGGAATGGGAATAAACGGAAGTGACTACGGTTCTCAGCCTTATAACGACGGATCCATGGGCTACGACCCCATGCACCAGGTAAAAAGAATTAGAGTTTACTCCAATTCTGGTAGTAGTAGTTGCTTGTAATATTTGATTATTCGCTGCACGATTTTGGTGATATTATTGTAAACAGTTAGACAATATAAATAACTTGACGCTTTTTTGCTTGCTTCGTTCAAACTCACGACTTGGGAATGCGAGAAAGATTTTCCACATACGACCTAACCATTTTAAACGGGCATTGTAGAGATGTATGTGAAAGTAAAAAGTATTCAAACTTTATTTAGTTAGGATTGAGAAGATTCGACATTGTCAATTACAAAATGAGCAAGACGTGGATGAGAAAAGAGTTTAAATTTTAAATCATTTTCTAAGGATTTTGAAACCAAGTGTTACATTGTACCCACGAAGTATTACAAGGAGACCGCACGCTATGTATTTCACCTGGTGCCAGTTTGCGATGCCCTTTCATCGGATTTTCGCCATGGAGAGATTTATTCCCAGATGAGAGCACCCCTTCAGAGAAAATTAATAACTAAATTGTCGTCTGCTACTATAGGAATCGTAACTCCTCAATTTTCCGCATGTAGCACTGTAATCAGGAAATAAATGAAAGTCCGACGACGGGGGATCGCTCTTTGTTAGCTGTTTTCCATCAGCATCGCCATAAGCGTGCGGTCTCCTTGTAGTACTTCATGCTTGTATCATTATTACCTTTAGACCCAGGGGTTCACAACTCGACCAATGGAGTGTACACTGACTTCAAGTGATTTCATGTGAATTCAAGTGACTTTACGACAGTGACTTCAGCGAAGGTATACACCTGACTTCACGAGTTGTTAACCCCTCGCTTTATACTGTTTGTGAATTGAAATAAAACCCCCAACAAGGTAACTAAAGTCGGCGTCAAAAGTACGCAACCCTCACTTTGATCGCTCGCAACTCGTTAAAAAAAAACCGCAGAAAATTCTGGCCAGGTAAACGTGAAAGCTTAAGGTCTCCCGAATTGAAAGATATATATATATTGTTGATCTAAAAAATTTTTTACGATAGCGCTGATGTGAAACGTGACAAAAAACAGGGTTTATGAGGCACTTTTTTTAAGCCTTGACTTTCGAGGCTTCCCAACACGAGCTGGACGTCTTGAAAAATCTGAAAAAATTCACAGACGCTCCTGACGGTGTCCAGAATTGAACGCAGTTTTCCAAATTTCGAAATATGAAATTGTTTACTAATTACAGACCGTTTTCCACTAACATATCATCTTGGAAAGAAATAATGATAGGAAGTTGTTTTATGGCTTAAGATGTGCAGTTTTGTAACGCGATTGAAGTATAATTTGAAAAAATAAAATTAGATCAATATTTCGCGAAATAAACCTTTACGCATATTTCGAGATTTAATGAGAGTAGCCACCGTATAAAAAGTGTTAGAAAAAGAGTATCCATTTCACAACAATGGGGACCTCAGAAGGAAGGGGATACCAGCTCACCCGCTGGCCAATAGCTAGCACATCTTAAGCCATAAAACTACAGTCAAGGCTTAAAAAAAGTGTCTCCAAAACCTTCCTTTTTGGCACGTTTTACATCAGCGCTATCGTAAACAAATTTTTAGAACAACAATATACATATCTTTCAATTTGGGAGAGCTTAAGGTTTCACGTTTACCTGGTCAGAATTTTCTGGGATGCTTTTTGAACGAGTTGCGAGCTATCAAAGTGAGGGTCGCGTACTTTTGACGCTGACTTTAGTAGTTACAACTTTATAATTCCTCTCAGTAAACCATGTGTATCACGAAGGAATAGTAAGGAGTGGTATCACCCTATGTGTTTGGTGAGCAGAGGTGGGACAAGCGACGTCCAAGAATTCGTTAATGCTTGCCACGAATGAAAACTCGTATGCACGGTCGTGCACATGCGCAGAGCTGTTTTCGCAGTCACGTGTTATACCCACTCCCCTACATTATATTTTGACATCTCGATGCATATGCAGGTTATGTTCGTTTGTGTTTTTATTTTGTTGGGTGTATATCACGTTCCTGAATTAAAATCGAGAAGGAAAATGGCATCAAAAATACGAAAAGGATCTAGAAAGTGTAAGTACTACAATAACATTATTATACTCATTTATGGATTACTTAAGTAAGGGATAAAGTTAATTTCAGTGAACAAAATATTGTAGGTTAATATGCGCAAAATTTTTATATTTTATGACCATTAAATAATTGCATGTGATTATCATTTTATAATAATGAAAATGTAAAAAATAATATAGGGGAAACCACCCTACAGTAGATAATGATTTACAGTAGATAATCTTAATTAAATGGAAAACTGACAAAAAATGTTCATTACTTTTGTTATTAGAACGTTTCAGCAAGGATACTATATCTTCTGACGAAGTTTCATTGAAATTCTATAATTAATTAATGCGTTTTATTGAAACATTCACATTCAAAATTTTATTTTACTAAACCGGCAGCACAGAAATGTTCAAAACAAAACACAAGTTCGAAACTTCAAACACGTGTTGACATCGTTGGCATGGCAACCGCCAGTGCGCATGTGCACGACCGTGCATACGAGTTTTCATTCGTGGCAAGCATTAACGAATTCTTGGACGTCGCTGGTCCCACTCCCCACTTACAGGGATACTACTCCTTACTATTCCTTCGTGTGTGTGTATTGAGTATCTTAATGTGACGTCACGCCCCGTTGGTAAAATCAATTTCTTCTAGCTCGGTACCCTGTGCTTGATCAAATAGTCGTTGATCGACGATACAATAATATAAAACTGCAGAAATAACTTCTGCACTTGAGCAAAAATCACGATGACGGATTTTTCACTACTTACACGATAAAAATATAGGTATTGTCTATAAGTCCGGACAGTACGTACGTTTACTGCCAGCTATACGGCCGGGTTAAATATACGGACAGTCCGTACGTTCAGTTCCAGCTATACGGCCAGGTTAAACATACGGACAGGCCGCGCGTTGTTGGTCAAACCCCTTCCTATTTCCAACGTCTCTTGAGGAGGGGGAAGGCTGCCCTGTGACTAGTCACAGATATAATGTTGGTTAAACCCATACCCCTTTCCAACGTCAAACATTAAAAGAATTTAAAAAATGTTCAAACAAAAGTTTTCAAACTTTCTTTTGACAGTCAAAAAATTTAAATTAATAAAAAATTCGGCTTTTACTTTTCTTTCCAAGTGTCTAAAGTTACGCGACGCGTGGCAAAGATTAGCAACAAGGTCTATACGTCCGCACATAAGCCACGCCCCTTTCCCTTTTCCAACTGCCCCTTTCACTCACAAAGTCCGTACGTTTAGACTCGACCGTGTTATAAACATACATAAGCGTGCGGACTGTCCGTACTTTTAGCCCGAACGTGTATTAAAAGCTAAACGTACGGATAGTCCGTACTTCTGTCAGCAATGCTAGCGTGCCGACCACGGCGTAACGTGCATGAAGAAATTAATGTTACCGACGGGGCGTGACGTCACATAAAAATACTCAATTGAGTGGAATAATAATAATTAAAATAGCAATATATTAATAGATCGATAATTCATTTTAATTATATATACATATATATGATAATTTAATTCATTAAAATAATAGATAATAATTAATACAAATATTAAAATAATCAATTTGTGAGTTGGTTCAACATTTGAAATCCGAGAACACTGAGAAAAATGGATTATATCCAGTAATAAAAAATATTTTACCGGATATAATCTTAGATTATTAACTATGGGACAGCGATCTAGATTATTAAAACTAACATCTCTAGATATTAAGAAATATATATTACGGGATAATATTTTGGATTATAAAACTTTACGCAGTGTCTCGTCGTCCCGAAATTCGGGATGACTAGTGCAATATTTTTCATAAGCTTGGCTATACTCTGTTCCCCGAGAGAACGAATTTGGTCGCGCAAGTTTTTATGAAAGAAGGCGTCGACCAATTTTTTCAAATAGACTGACCCAAGCGTTTTCCAAAATTTTTTTTAGCCTCACTGAGGGCCAGATGAGCGGACCGAACGTGACAGTTACAATGGGCCATAAATATTAAGGGACTTTCCAGCCAAATACTCGCGCCTACGATTCCCCTTATTTGACAAGCTGCGCGCAGAGAACGAAATTTCGTCCTTTCGGAAATTCGTTCTCTCGTGGAACAGAGTATAGTCGTCTCGAATTTTCGGGTGGGGGCGGAAAGGCACCCCTATGATTGGCCATAGAAATAATGTTGGTGATACACCTACCCCTTTTCCAACGTCTTGTGGGGGCGGGAAGGCACCCCTCTGACTGGCCACATAAATAATATTGGTCCAACCCCCCTAATTTTTCGGGACGACTAGACACAGCCAAAACTTTATGATCTGAGATAATAAAATCTATAATCCAAGATTTGTAAATCTAATATCCATTAGGGTGGTTCAAAAATGCATTGCAAAATTTTTTTTCACCCTAGTGGGCATGAGCCCCCCCCCCCCCGGGTTACCATTTCCGGAGAAAAAAATCCCTAAATTTTTTTTTCGAAATTCGAATATTAACACGTGCCACCGGGCACTTCAAAATCCCATTTAATTAACGTATTATTGTTACTTTTTAGCAATTTCCGTCGTCTTTTTTATACAAATAATTACTAGTGGACAATTTGAATATTTTCAATGACTTTTAAACAATTTTTCATTGTTTAAACAAATTTAACTTATTTAAACAATTATTTATTCCCAAAAAATGTAAAAAATATTCGTATTTTCTGATTGAAATGTAATAGTTTGTCATTGTTTGTAGTAGTAATTTTTTTTAAAAACATTATGTAATTATTTAAACAATTACTTATTGTTTATTCTCAAAATTTCTAAAAATTGACCCAGAGATGTCCACTTTTTTCTCAAATTGGTATCCTATGCTACTTTTTGTTGAATAATTATATAATTTTGATACATTTCTTTTAATTTTTAATAAATTTCTATTTGTTTAAACAATTTTGGGTTTTTTTCGATAACTTTAAAAAAATTAAATAAAATAAAATACATATAATTATTTTTCTGACTGTATAGTGTACAGAAAGAATATATTAACCATTTTTTAATTGTTTAAACAAATATAATTTGTTTAAACAATTATTTTTCCAAAAATATTTTTTAAATCGTATTTTCTGAATTAAACATAATATTGAATGATTGCGAGGAGTAATAAATTCTGCTGAAAACTTTATGTTATTGTTTATACAATTAATTATTGTTTTTTTCTTCTTCAAATTTCCTTCAAATTGAGTATGGATGGTTTACATCTTCTTTGGCGCATTATTAAATAAATCAGGAAAGTCATAATAAAATTTAAATGATAAAAGTGTATTTATTATTGCTCTCTTCATATTTTTACAATCTTTATCATAATTATATTCTAAAAAAGCACATTCACTAATGCAAATTATGATTCAAGTTTCAACAGATTACTTTTTTACATTTTCATACTTGTTATAAATATTAAAACTTGTCACTGATTTTCGTTTTAGCTTCATACGATATATTTATAAGACTGTTTTCAAGTTATTTCTGTAATTCACACATGCAGCGTTGAACTTGTTCAAATTTGCCGCTCGAAGACCTTTTAAAAATGGAGGTGATTGTGACGTTTTTAACAGAATTTACTACTCTTCGAAATCATTCAATATTATTTTTAATTCAGAAAATACGATTTAAAAAATATTTTAGGAAAAATAATTGTTTAAACAAATTATGTTTGCTTAAACAATTAAAAAATGGTCAATATATTCTTTCTATACACTATACAGTCAGAAAAATAATTATATGTATTTTTTTTTTTTTAAGTTATCGAAAAAAAACTGCTTAAGCAAATCAAAATTGTTTAAACAAATAGAAATTTATTAAACATTAAAAGATATGTATCAAAATTATATAAGTATTCAACAAAAAGTAGCATAGGATACCAATTTGAGAAAAATTAGACATCTCTGGGTCAATTTTTAGAAATTTTGAGAATAAACAATATGTAATTGTTTAAATAATTACATAATGTTTAAAAAAATTACTACTCCAAACAATGACAAACTATTACATTTCGATCAGAAAATACGATTATTTTTTACATTTTTTGTGCATAAATAATTGTTTAAATGAGTTACATTTGTTTAAACAATTAAAAATTGTTAAAAAAGTCATGGAAAATATTCAAATTGTCCATTAGTAATTATTCGTATAAAAAAGACAACGGAAATTGCTAAAAAGTAACAATAATACGTAAAAATGCAGTTTTTTTATTTTTGGGTCATATTTGGGGCGGGGGGGGGGGGGTAATGGTGGGTTAAAAATAAAATTTATTAGCATGCTTTTATTTCATAGGTACTCCTCTTCAATCCCTAAAAATGTTGGCACGTTTCGATCAAATCCTGAAGTATGAGTTCAATTTTTCGAAAATCCAAAATTTCCCCATGTTAATCAAATGGGATTTTGAAGTGCCCGGCGGAACGTGTCAATATTCGAATTTCGAAAAAAAATTAGGGATTTTTTTTTCTCTGGAAATGGAAACTTTTTCGGGGGGACTTGCCCTGTAGCTCGAAAAACGTTTTTTGGACCACCCTAATATCCATATTATAATTCTGGTCTATTAGATAACCTCAAGTATACATAATAATTTGTGTAAACGTATTTATAAACCTATAATACAAAATTTTGATAGACGAGCCCGGAATTATAAATGGAAATAAATTTCAATTTTTAAACACGCAGTAAGCAGGGAAGTTGCTATCATAAGACTGCAAAAACGAAAGTAAAGGAGGCTAAGTTTCTGTACTTGTACAAGTGGCAGTGATATGTAATGAAAAGTAATATAAACTTACCCATTTTCTAAATCTAAATCAGGTGTGATCTAGCACTAATAATCATTTTATAACTTAATTATTACTTGTTACAATGCGAGCGGATGCATATGACACGCGTCACGATGCGACGTACCATCTGAAACTACACTGACGCCTGGATATTTTAAAATCTGAGATGTTACAATTTAATGTCTCTAGATTATAAGAATTTAGTATCTGGAGATTATATTTGGTAACATCTTCAAATATTTCAAAAAATGTTATAGATTATAAGCGCTAATATACTTTTCTATACGGTATTTCATTCTTTAATTCTATTATCCAGTTCGTATAATCCATTTTTCTCAGTGAAGGAAGTCATTCGTTTCGAGTGTTTGTACAAAATATCACGATAATTATTTTATTGTTTCTAATTATATAATAATAGTATTGTTTCCGACTTTTCTCAGTGAACGCGTACATTACAACTGTCCGGAAAAATAGTCTCAACAAAGATGTCCGAAAACATTTCACAGTGTATCAACTATATTCTACTTCATTAGAGTATCATATCTCTATGTGTTAGTAAATTGAGATACCAAGCTTTAGCGAAGTGGAATATAGTTGATTTTGATACATTCGGTGGACGTATGAATTAGATTATTAGAAGGACCCAGTGTAACTTGTGCGCGGTGTAATGCACAATCAGTTCGGGGGGGCAGAGCCACCATGTCGCGGAGAGCCTATTATGATTGGCTAATGCGTGGAAGTGCATAACAACCGTGCCAAAAGCTGAGTGGTACCTGGGTGAAGTATCTTAAACGGTGACTCTGGGATACCGGGCGACCAATCCACCAAAAAGTTGTAGATACCGTTCAAAACGATCAGACGCGCAGAGCACCCGACAAAGGGTAGGCAAACAGTGCCCATCACCCTTGAGTTCGGGATGCTGAAAATGATTTAGATGGAAACATGACGACGAACCAGCCAAACGCCCACACTGAGTGAACGAATCAACTCAAGGATGACTTACTTACTAGACTGATACGATGCCAGCATTCTCCCTGTTCGCGAAGGCTTTTTTATGGCGCGTATGCACACTTTGTGGTGCCAGAAACACCCAGAGTTTCAGCACGTTTCACATCAGTCTTTGCGAAATCAAGCCGACTACCTCCGGAAAAATGGGTATGTACGCGGAGCGCTTCCCCAACCACTCTGTGAACAAGCCGCGGACGAAGAGGAAGAAGCGACATTAAGACCAACCGCGGAAAGCAGACACCTTCTGTGAGATGATCACGATTTCAGTAAAAGGAGGAACATTGACATCCACGTTCCTCCTAAGCCCCAAGATCTGGCTGAAATGGATACCTCCCTTCGCGAGGATATCTCTGAGGAGCTTTGACTGATTCCAATCGAAGGCTAAACCGACGATGGATAAAAAGACCAACAGACGCTTACATCAACTGAACAAGAAGATTGGATGGGCAAGACAGAATGCGTCCCGTGTTCAGTGTGTGATTGAATACATAACATCTGGTAGATTGTTCACAGAAACGGTTCGAAAGTTCTCCCAAGAACTGAGGATCTACAATCACACACTGAACAAGTCAAAGCTGCTGAAAATCGAGCAGCATATTGTCCAACAAGGTAGAGACTTTTTGGAGAGAGGTTGAAAGAAGATACCCAAGGAGTTTTGCGACAACCTCATAACATCTGAGAAGGAATGTCCATCAATGACTGCCTAAGAGGTGAAAAAAACATTTAGGGGTACGAAGAACTCCGCTGCAGGACCAGATGGTATCAAGACTTTCTGGCGGAAGAAGTTTACTTCTACACACCAAGATCTGGCCCGTATATTCACCTCATATTAAAAGTCGGAAACACCCATTCCACAGTGGCTGGTGTTACGACGCACTATACTCCTACCGAAAAAAGGCAACCTGTCCAACCCAGAGAATGACAGGCCAATAAATTGTTTGTTAGACTTATCATCTGTCTGTTGGAAAGCTTGAAGGTTCATCCACACATAGTGAGATGCATAGAAAGATTGATGGCCCTTTGGAAAACTAGATTTACTATGTCATCTGGAAATTATCGTGTGACAACGAACAACGTCACCTTCCAGGAGACGTCTTTCAGGGCATAGCATGAGCCCTTTGTTTTTTTGCATCACACTTCTGCCTCTATCTCTCGCACTACTAAATTCTCCTGAATACTTCTGCGGCGACACTAATCATCGCTAGCCTAAGGTCACTCATGTATTTTATTTGGAAGACCTGAAGATCTATGCTTCTGATAAAAGCAAACTTCAGAGTGCTTTAAATATCGTCAAGAAGTACACAGGAGAGATTGGGATGGACTTTGGTTTGGACAAGTGTGCCAAAATTAATCTGAAGAAAGGAAAGATTAGTCGCGTTCCCAAGGACCCTGAGCTTGTGGATATAAGTGTTATTAGACATCTTAATACTGGAGAGACCTATACATACCTGGGCGTGCCTCAAAGCCGCATTCAGGATGTAGCATCAGTGAAGGAGTCTCACCGTAGCAGATACAAGCATCTTCTTCGACAGATTTGTCTTCAAATCTGTCAGCGTTGAACAAGGTATCTGCAACTAACATGCTTGCCGTCCCGGTTCTAGCTTACGGCCCTTGATATCGCGACACGTAAGATTATGCATATGCATAAGAGCTTGCATATCAATTCATCCGTTCCGCGATTATACATCTCACGCCGTCAAGGCGGACGCGGACTTCTGAATCTCCAGTGTCTTCATAACCGAATTGTTCTGAGTACAACTTACATCGTTACAAATGGCAGAGATCCTCTCCTAAAAATGGTCAGGAAACAGGAGATAATTGCCAATGGAGCGTTTCTTTACAAAGCCGCAGAGCAGGTGGCCGAGACCCTTGGCCTGAATTTTAACATCAGAAGTGAGGAAAGTGCATTACTCTATCTAGATGATTTACTTCTAAAAGCCGAATTAAAGAAAGCAGAGGTCGAAAAATTCCGGCAAGAGCTACTCGACAAGAAAACGCACGGAAACTTCCACAGAAGTGTAGAAAAACAGTCCTTGTCAAAGAAGGCAAACTTTTGCTTTCCTCAGATCATCAGAGCTTCCTTCAGGTACAGAGGCTTTCATTTTCGCATGCCAGGACGGTGTGAATTCCACCTCAGTTTACCGTGACCGCATTTTATTTCAAGAAGTTCCCAGCGATAGGCGAAGAGCGTGTCATGCGCAGGCTGGGTACCTAGAACACATACTACCTGGGTGTCCCACTCACGCGGGAACGACCTATCTCTACAGACATAATGCAGCCTTAAGAGTGCTTTATTACCATCTTTGTCGCTCTTACGGTGTTCGCTGTGACCCTGCCCTGCCGAACGCTCCGAGGGAGATAGAGTCAATTGTCCAAAACAAGAAGTGCCAAGTTTTCTGGAACAACGATTTTGGGACAGCAGTCTCCGTTGCACACTCGAGGCCTGACATCGTTCTCCAAGACTTCGAGAAACGAACTGTATTCGTGATCGAATTCTCGGCTTCGGCCGACTACAACATCACTACCAAGGAGAAGGAAAAGGAGGAGATATATCAAGACATTAAAAGGGAGCTGCAACGACTGTACCCAAAATATTCGGTTAAAGTAATTGTCCTTGTTTTCGGTGCTCAAGGAGGTGCGCAACTATCACTGGTGCGTAACCTTAAAGCCATATCCGCGTGCCAAAAATATGCCAAGACACTTGCGAGATGGATTCAGATAGCTGTCATCCTGGGGTCGCTTCGTGTCCTCAAGACACATGAGGATTTCATCGTGCCCTGGGACCACGCATCTCATGGTCGTGAGATGGCAGTTGCTCCCAGTGGAACCCTGCGGTGGTTGTTCAACCCTTTTTTTTAATTATATAGACGTGGCTATAGTGTGATTTACCGCTGTTCTACTGGGAACCGATGTCATTTTCACATGGCAGTTGCTCCCACTGGGACCCTGCAAATGTCGCGCCATACGAGATTACCAATTACAGCCAAGCAGATGACAGCCACGTCACACAGTGAGTTTTTTTTTACAAAATTTTGTTCAAAATTCTGCTGACTGCTCAATTTTTGACCGATTCTAATTTTTTTTTAAATACTCGTAACGAACTATAATTTAATGTAGCACTGCTACTTTTTTAGTTTTCTGCAAAAAACTAACCTAAAAAAATATGAACTTGCCAAGGTAACTGAACCACAAAATTTTGAAACTTTTAAAAACATGAAATCGGTAATATCTTTACACACAAACCTCAAACTCACAAACCTCAAACCCACGAACCTCAAACCCCCAAACTCGTAAACCCACAAAACTCAAACCCACAAACCTCAAACCCACAAACCTCAAACGCACAAACCTCAAACCCACAAAAATTATACCTCAAACCGTCAAACCTCAAACCCGTAAACCCACAAACCTCAAACTCACAAACCTCAGACCCACAAAAATTATACCTCAAACCCACAAACGTCAAACCCACGAACCTCAAACTCACAAAAATTATACCTTAAACCCACAAACCTCAAACACATAAACCTAAAATCACAAATCAACAAACCTCAAACCCACAAACATCAAACTCCAGGTTTAGGGTTATGGATTTGTGAGTTTGAGGTTTGTAGGTTTATGGGCTTGGGGGTTTTAAGTTTGTGG
>CAKNYM010051741.1:0-62673 GCA_932195095.1 Andricus curvator | reverse complement strand
CGAACTCTTAGAGTGGAGTAGAGACTCTTGGTGGGAGAGACGCAGCGAGCGGTCCACACGTGCTAAAAGAGCTGGACTTGAGAAATTTCCCCTCGTTGCCGACCTCTGCCCTAAAGGCTTGAAATTGAAAATTTGAATGGCCGAGAAGTACCGGAAGTGTTTTTTTTTAAATGTTAGTGGATACCCTGAATGAATTTTAGTATTTAAATTTAGTATTTAGTATATTTAAATTACAATCAAATTAGCAAGAGGCAGAACCGCGTAAATTTAATCTTGTTATTTGAATAAAATCAAAAACGTTTGTATACTGTAAGCAATTTTATAGAAAGGAATCCGTTGACAACAAAATTTCAAAAATTTGAGCATTTAAGATTTTATTTTGACAACTTAAATATTGATGAGTTAGGATATTAGAATTGGAAATGGGGATACATTTTTTTACCCTACTAGTTCTTTGTGTACAGCATTTATCACAATGTTTCAGATAAAAGATTTTTCCAAAGTCGTTTCACGCTCATTTTCCGCTGCACTAACAAGTCTTCACGCGTAACAATTGCTTATTTGATATAATCTTGCGAGCACAAAACCGCCTTTCCTTGCTGGTCGTCAAACACGGCCAGTCTAACACTGCTCATTTATTTACACTGATGTACATGATTTTTAATCTTGTGTTTAATTATTGGCTAGCAGGTTGTACACAAAAGTCTAACAATTAACTGTGTTTATTGCAACGAGAGTGTAGAGTGAACAATTTCGTTTTCCTATCACCCTATTTAGTATGAATCGTCAATTTGTCATACTTGTGATAGTTATAAATTATTGAGTGGCATTTTGATCATATTAAAAAAATTAATAGATTTATTTGATATACATGGATTTGAATTGATTAGTACAGGGTGCGTCTCAAAAGTCATGAAATATTTTTTTTCCGCGCCCCTACTGGTCGCAGCCCGTTCGCACTGGTTGGGCTAGGTGGGGGGTGGGGTCAGCTTCACAGCGCACCCAAGGTCAGTCTGCTTCGAGCATCGGTATAGTCAAGGCCTTTTCATACCGCATTTTCCTCGGCGGGATGTTTGAAAATTAATGTTTGTAAATGTAAGATTTCTTTCAATAAATTATTGAAAATTAGACATCTAGAGGAAATGCAGTGTGCAATTTTGAGATAAAAAGCAATAATATATAAAACTATTCTTCGATACTTTTGTAAAATAACGTGTATTGTGGCGAGCTTATGTCAGTGCATGCGGCTCGGTGCAAATGCTACAAATACCAAAAAGCGCAAAACACAAAGCCGAGTCTTTGCGGCTTATTTTTTATTATTATTACATTTCAAAGTTCATTCTTTCACAAGCAATCTTTGAATAGTAATTAACAATAAAAATAATTTGACGGATCACTCTTTGACAAGTAATATCATTTACCGGAACCAAATACAGTGTACTTCCCTTTATTTTAAAGATCGCTTATTTTGAAGTTCACCTGGTTTAACCCCCCTATACACGCTTATTTTAAGTTGCGCAGTTGCGTCATTTCCCACCACGGTCCCTGTACGAACTTTACGGTCACGCCCGCGTCAGTGGCTGACTAATGAAAAAAAGAGGCCCGAAGAGCGGGAAACTTTGAATGGAGTATTTTAGCATGACGTCATGGGAATGCAGACAGCTTTTTCGAGAAAATATGCTAAACGTAAAAGTCAGATCGATTTGATCAGAACCGGGTACTCTAACCTCAAATTTCGGATAGTTGATTGTATTTCGCGAAACACTTGAAAAATATTACTATTTAGACCTTCATAACTTACCTTTCAGTTTAGAATATTTTCTCCAAAAAGGCGTATACAGTTACAGTACCATGTCCTAACCTTCCTTACGGCTGACATTGTCACCTATCCTAGCATTATACACTTGGAAACTATTATTATTCAGGTCTTTATAACTTACTTTTACGTTTAGAATACTTTCTCCAAAAAGTTGTCTGCACTCCTATGTCACTCCTATGCTAACCTTCGTGACATTTCCACCCATCCTTCCATGCCCGCGACGTCATCATGCCACAAAACTCACTAGTCTAATACGCGAAATATTTGCGTAATTTTTTGATTCTATTATATTGATTTTTAGTTGGCTATAGGAAATGTTATATTTGTCACGTCCAGTCACGTCGTACGTCAATAAAAACACTGGCCACCGAACCGCGATTTTTTCAACTGCGCAATAAGTCGGTATCGTCTGAAACGTTTCCAATTGGAATGCATATTGTAGGGATCACAGTCTCTATTCTTTCTAAAATAGAGGAATAGAGGACTTTTTTTCAAAAATAGAGGACCGTTTTCCAAAAAAAAGAGGACCTTTTTTGAAATTAAGGATAGTATATGAATCAAGGTTAATAAAAATGTTATTAGTGTTCGGATGAACAATTATATATTTTTTTGAAGAATTTAGAACGAAGTCAGTGGGAAACAAGGTATCTTCGAATGAACGAATCTACAGGACCATTTATATTACAAACTAATAAACCTACATGAGGGAAGTCAATAGAAAATGAGACATCTTTGAATACATGTCTGACCATATACGTTAAAAAATAATGAAACTATACGAACTCTTTAAATGATAATGTGCTTAATAAGTTACAACTTAAACAATAGTAAAGCTGCGTGCCAGTCAATCGCTCGTGAATACCTTTACCGTTCGGATTGTTTATTGAAGAGTTCGCAATTTGTATCAACAAACCTAAGGTTAATCGGATCTTCCGCTTTTTCATTGAGTTCACACATCCTATATACCTGTGGTTCTAACAATACTTAAGTTAATCTCAATTTTACTTGTCTCATTTAATTAGCATCAGTTGTAACTAAACAGTTTACAGCCATTTCATTAAATATGAAAGTTTTAGAGTTTACAACTTACAATAAAAAACATATTATTAATAGAAATAGATAGTCTTACAAGCCTTTTCTAAATTTTAATAGCGCATTACGGCTTCATAGTTTATGAAATTAGTATCACATTGAATACTGAAGAAAATATTGTTACTGTAAATTACCAAGTAATTGTGTATTTTTTTAATCAAAAAAAGAATATTCTTCTCCAGGGCAGAAGAAGGTATTAAATACCTTGTTAAACTTTTCTTTTCTATTCTTTTCAGCATTTCAGTAGTTCTTTTTCTGATATTTTGTTGTAACCCATCTACCTTCTGTCGTTTTTCATTTTCTTTATCGCGAAGTTTTTGTAGACTGTGAATTCATTCTTTTACAACTATATCTTTGGTATTTCTCTTCACAACCAAATTAAACTCATCTTGCACAGATTCGGCATCAAGCGTGACATTTTTGAAATCCTTTCCTGCTGATTGTAAATCACCCTCTAATTTCTTGATTCTGTTTTGTTATTTTTCTGCACTTTCTAGCAGTGCTTTTTCTTTGCCTTCAACTTCTTTTTAGCAGCTTTCTTCTTAGCTTGTTCCTTAAGGATTTGCTTTTCGTTATCCAAGTAAAGCTGGTATGACGAATGAGCCTACTGTGCCAGTCTCACTAATTTAGGAGTTATGGGAACTTTGTGCACCATTTTATCATATTTTTTAAGCCGTCAGCAATTGCAAGTTTTACATTTAAAGTTCTTTCCGTCATTCTATTTTTGTCTTCAGTTAGAAGCCTTCCTGATCTTGAAAAGCCTCTTACTACAACAGCATTTCCATGTGTCAGAGCAAGAGCAGTTTGGACGACTCGCTTTATCTCTTGATATCTTACACTCGGATTTGAATGATTTGAAAGGCTAAATATGAGGCTCCAATAAGAATTAATTCATTCATCCTTTTTCAGTTTAAATCGTACATTTTCGTCCAGTTGTAGCAACCTCCATGAGCACCCTAATTTATTGGTGTCAATAAAAAGAAGTGGTATTAACTGTCCAAATTTTTTTATGTAAGATACACTTTCAGGTTTCGTAATATTTTCCGGCGTAACACATTGAAAATATTGCAAGGCTTTGAAAAACTTAATTTTTCTAAGTAAATAATTTACTGCCGCAGTGTAAAATTCTTTTACTTCAGTCATTAAAAAAAAAAATTCTTTCTGAGATAAAGCTGCAACTGCGCCTTTTACTGTTCCTCCAGGATTTACCTCAAGCAAATATAAAAAGTTTGTTTTATCTTTAAGAAGTGAAGTAAGTTTTTCCCTAACAAATGAAGTTGATTTCAGAATTGGTCCTTTAATAATACTCGATAGCAAAATCAAAATTAGCAGTTTTAACTGACCATACAGTATGCGAGTAAGCGGTTCTTCTTTTTGCATAATCAAGGTAAATTCAGCAGTGAAGATCTTGGATGCATAAACGATAAACTTTAAAGTGCTCTTTAAATGAGCGGCTTTTAAATACTTTATTATGTCAAAATACTTCTGCTTTTCAAGAGTGGAAGATTCATTCTTTGGAATGTACGTCAAAAAATAATTTTCTAACGCTGGTAACTGATCATCTACTCTTTCAGCTGCTGGATCTATAGTTAACCACCTTGTGCTTATGTATTGAATGAACTTGTGTTGAGGCAAGCTGAGATCATTTTGAATCTTCCCAAATATTTCACATCACAATATGCAGCTTACAGGTACCTATGTCTAGCAGGGGTTTAGCCTTTCACGTTTTCAACTTTTCTTGCAACAAAGTCATAACGGTTTTATTTACATTTGGTCACCGTTGTACCGGTACGATACCCTACAGATAGATCCGCGATATCGATATTATTATCGATATTGCGAGAGCGCGCAAATATTCAAATGTGGCAAATTGATAAAATTATGAATTTTCTTTATCCTGATATGATCCTGATGTTCAATTTTTGGTTTTGGTGTGTAAATTAAAATTTTATTTTTTAAATTTAAGTTTTTGACCAAAAATAGAGGAAATAGAGGAAAATTTTCCAAAATAGAGGAAATAGAGGACCATTTTCAAAATAGAGGAAATAGAGGACCGATTGTGATCCGTGATATTGCGCAATATACTCGACTGAGTACTCGTGCACTAAGGCCCTTCTGAGGCGAGAGTCGCAACCGTCTCTCGCCCCTTGAGCTGAGAAACTGCGTGGGCCAGCCGTTCTAGGAATGTCGGATGTATTTATCAAGCGCAGCGATGCAAGGTTGGGGCAGCCAGTGAACGTCGTTGGTAAAAATAAACTGCCGAATCGCGATTGCGGTGGGGGCCCTTCCAGCCTTAAAATAATTGGTCGGGTACGTTTCAAGGACGTTACAATAAAGGGAAGTTTACTGTAATCACATTAAATACTTACCTAAATATTTTCAGATTCCATATTCCACAGTTCCAATTCAAGACAAAACGAAAAACTTTGAAATGTAAGAATAAAAAATACGCCACAAAGCAGCGCTTTGTTGTTTGCGTTGTTTGGTATTAGTAGCTTTTGCACTAAGCCGCATGCACTGACATAGCCCTATTACAATACACGTTATTTTACAAAAATATCGAAGTATAGTTTTATATATTATTGCTTTTTATCTTAAAATTGCACAATACATTTCATCCAGATACATAATTTTAAATAATTTATTGAAAGAAATCTTACATTGACAAAACTTAATTTTCAAACATACCATCAAGGAAAATGCCAGAAAATGCGCCTCATGCGGGCATGGGCAGTCAGCCTGCCTGCCACTGCCGACAAGATAAGGTATGAAAAGGCCTTCAGGATCGCAGACTTAGTGCACCCCTGTTTTGGGACACGTCACGACGCGCGATGGCGGATACTTTCGAACAACGTTGGGCGATCAAATTGTGCACGAAACTCGACAAAAAAGCTGCCGAAACTAACGAATTACTACTAGCCTACGGGGAGTCTACTTTACCGTATTTACAAGTTACAAGGTGGTTGAAGAAGTTTAAGGAGGGCCAGGAAAGGGAGGACGATGACCTCCCAATGCACGGCCATCAACAAGCTAAACCGATGAAAATGTGACTCGTGTGCGTGATTTTTTGAATTTTCACCGTCGAATGAGTTTTCGGTTGTTAGCCTCTGAACTCTGGTCATCAGCGTGCGAAAAGACATTGCCGCTACCTGGCTGATGCATCACGACAATACGCCCAGCCAATCAGCCAATCGTCTCTGCGGTAAATAGCCTATTTGTCGTTTTAATAATAAAGGAAAAACTTTACCACACGTTTTTGTAATTATATTAAAACTCGCAAAATCACTTCTTTCAAAGTAGTGAACTTACTAATTTGAAAAGAAAAAACATCACTTTCAGCGTAATAGTTTTACAAGATTTTGTCAAATCCGTGCGAAACCGACAACGGAAGTCGACAACAGCTGTTACGGCGCGTCGGGCCATTACCGTTCGACCGACGCGACGCGGTCTGCGCCGTATATTATTCAGCTAATGCGCGCAGATTTTAAATATAGCATTTTTTAAATTACAGAACAAATTTTTTAAACATTGATTTTAAATTACATTTTAAACTCAATTTAATGTTAAACTTGAAATGAAAAGCACAAATTGAAGTTATAAACATAAATAAATATGTAATGTAGAAATTATACCAAAAATTTCATTTTTTTATTTACTTAATTTTAAATTCAAATTGGCAAAAGGCTAATTGAAATTATTTGTATAGTCGATTAAAGTTGGAAATTATAGTTTTAAAATAAATAAAATGCATATCGTACGTTGAAACTATACAACCATGCATTCAATAATTCTTACTAATTTCCTCATTTATTCTTATTATAAAATCGGGAATGTTTTAATTTTTGTAAACAAACAATTTTTACAATATCAATTAATTCAATCTTTAATTATAATAATAATCAATGTTTTTAAAAATTTCATTACAATAATAATAGTTTACTATACTACTATTATCAAAAACGGTGCTTATTACTTATATATCATGTATATAATGACCCTCACAAACTGCGACACACATGCGCCGCATATCGTGACTATCACAAAGTGCGTCGCATATACCTCGCACGTACGTGCCCCTCACGACGTGCGACCCATATGCCTCGCACCCAGCACGCACCGCGTGCCCCGCATGCCGTGCGAGTAACATGCCCCGCACGTTTGCTATCTGGGTATAGTCCCGACCTAGCTCCGGTCGACTTCTTTTTGTTCCTGAGGGTCAAGACCGCATTTAAAGGACGCCGTTTTGACAGCATTCAGGCTATCCAAGCGGTACGCTCTAGGGAGCTCTCGGGAGCGTACCGGGCGTGGGAGAGTCGGTGGAAAAAAGTGTAGATGCTCATGGAGGGTACTTTGAAGATTATCAATACTTTGTACCGATATTGTTAATAATTTTTTTTTATTTTAAATATATTTCATGACTTTTGAGACGCACTCTGTATATTGTGTACCTAGGAGGCAAAAAGATTTTTTATCCGAGCGAAAGTTCGCATCCTTGGTGCACGCGATATTTTATGTAGCAAAGGTATGATTTACAAGTTTATCACGTCTGACATTTGAGGTTAGGTTGACGCGTCCATATTTGTACACTGGTGACATAGAATACGCATGTGCGGAGAACATTTATGGTTATAATCGTACTCCGCAACACTCCACACATGCGCATTTGCTGTCCCTCCTCCTATTGTGTAAACAGCATCTATCAGAACTAAAAAGATACTGATAATACGCGTACATCATGGCTGCATTACATAAAAATATAAAACTACCAAAAATATATTTTCCGTTCACAAACACATTATTTGATATTTATTCTCAAGTGGAAGCTTAAGAAAAAACACTTGTCACAAACACAGTTCTAACAGTCTAGCACTCATGTAAATGTAATTTATTATTTTTGTTACAATTTGCTCTCTCCGTCACCTTATGTAGTTACCTTAGTAGATCATTACACTTAACAAAATAAGGAGAGAGGGAAAGGAAAAAAAAATAAAATAGAGTGAAGTAACAAACGAACACAACACTCTCGACAGTCAGTAATACAGGGCTGGTGTCGGTGAACTGATCTCGGCCTCGTGTTATTTTGCAGTGACGCAGCATAATCACGTAAGTCAACAAGAGAAGCGCCGAGCCGGAATGTCTCGTCCGTTGCAACAAGCACAAGTTTCTAAACTGCAAAAAGTGAACAGATTGCGCTTTATCTCCCTAGGGCCAATAATCAAGAGCGTGACGCGTTTTAATGAAATTGAAAAAGTGTGAGTCAAACAAGAGCGCAGATATAAGTAATGTGGACTTTCAGAAGCCATCAGTGTATGATTTTGAAACTAAAACTGTAAACTGCGCTTTTTCGTTCTTGCAATTTTTTGCGAAAGTACAACATGATTGGGAAGGTTATATGCAGTATGTTATATTTGCTGTCTTGAACTTTTATTGTCGTTCGAGATCGGCAATCGTGTAAAAAAAGTTTGAAAAAAATTGTTATCTGTTAAAAGTTATTCAATTATTAAATTCTTAGTTGAATAAACCTAAAGCGAAGGTATTGTTACTGCAGAACCTGGAAAATGTAATGAATTTTTAAAAATTCTCAAGATAAATTCTGTAAATTTCACAAATTCTTTTCCCTCTACGTCTTTTTTGACATAGAAATAAGACTGGAAAATTAAAAAATATCAAACATAAGATCACTAAAAACTGAATACTTTCAATATTGTAAAATCTTTCATTGATGATTTAAAAAATTTCATCGCTTAAAAGTGAATCATATATAAATTTGAGTGGCTTTAAGAATGCACTATTTTAAATGAAATTGAAAAAAGCCAATTCAAAAACCTTAAATTTTAAAGTTAATTTCATTATCTTTGACAATTATTCAAATTATACTTCAATAAGTTTCATTTTATGTGTTTACTTTTCTTTAATAATATTTTATTCTTCCTTTAAACCTTAGGTGGCATACTGGGGTCAGATTGACCCCAAACCGAATTCACCTCAATTTAAGACCATTTATGACTTCAAAATGTTCCTTATTTTTTTTTAAATTCGCATTTTCAAGTTTCAAATTTTGTTTCAACATTTTTTTGCTCATCTTAAACATTTTTTTCATAGTAAATATTAAATTTAAGGGCATGCTCTACGGTGACCACGTGACCAAACCAGTCCTCGGTTATGAACATTTTTTTTGGTGTTCACCATGGCCAAACACAATGATATATCGCTTTTACACTCTGGAATATAGGAAATGAGACAATAAATTGCGTTTGTATTCTTAGTTGGAGTACTAATTTTGAAAAAAAATTAACCGAGTAAAAAATAAAATAATGTGTAGAATTATTTTCATTTTTTTTTTGTCCTCACGACGTCCATGCGGATTGAGATATCGTGTTCAGGATTTGGAAAGTTATATAGACAGCGCTAAGGAACGTTTGCATATATCAAAATGTTTATAATATAATATTAGTTCATAGCCGAACTTAGTAACGTGATCTCGACTTTATCGATGTTGAAAATTTCTTTTTTTCTCCGCTAGAAATTGCTAAAAATGCTCGAAAAATAATCACAGGTTACGTGTGTACAGACACTTATTTTTTTATTTGCAACGAATGTGCAAATGTTATTATTTATATTGATTTTCTAAAATGTTTAGACGATTTAGTCCAAAATTTGTGTCAGTTATCAACATACGCGAATCAAAAAATCTGAAATGCATCAAACCAAACATTAGCTGCAAAGTGCTCGACTCGAGTGGTAATATCCTATTTTATTAATTTATAAATAAAATTTCTTTGAAATTATAAACATATTGATGTATACAAATGTTCTTTATTGCTTTTTATTTAATCGTTCAAATTCTAAACACGATATCTCAATCCGTGTGGACGTAATGAGCACCAAAAAAAATGAAAATAATTTTACACATTTATTTTTTACATGGATAATTTTTTTCAAAATTATTACTCAAACTAAATATACAAACGCAATTTATTGTCTCATTTCCTATATTCCAAATTTTGAGATCGATATATCATTGCGTTTGGACATGGTGAACACCAACAAAAATGTTCATAACCGAGGACTGGTTTGGTTACGTGGTCACCGTAGAGCATGCCCTTAAACAAATTAACCCATAGCAACTTTTGAACGGAGTATCAGAGAATATTTGAGAATTTTCGCGTGTCAAAATCAACAATTGGCCTTTTGCAGCAAGCATTTTTATGCATGGGGTCAATGTGACCCCAGTGTGCCACGTATGTTACGTCCAGATATGTGTGCCGGCTAAGGGTTATAAGTTCCAAAGTTTTAAAGAAAAAAAAGACAGGAAAGGTCATCGAATTTTGAAATCAAAAATTTTGCAGCAGTCCTGTATAAGAAAGTATTTTAAAAATTACTAAAAGTTTTTATATCTTTCGAAACAATATTAACATTCTCTTAAAGTTCTGGATTACACATTTTTCAGTATTTAAATTGATTGGCATTTCTCGCACTCATTAAGTCTATCAACTGTGCTAGTTTGTAGTGAGGTGGTTCATACCTATATAGAATGTTTTCCATAAATTTAGGCCTTCATTTTAGACATAGGCGCTTTTGAAGTGCACTAAGAATTTGCTATTTTATTTTGAGCATTAAGTGAAAATCGGAGAATAGTTTAATAAATACGGTAGAGAGAAGAGGATGAACGAAGAAAGTGTGTGAGAAAGAGAGAAATCAAGTAGACAGAAAAAGTTTATAATAATACTAGGCTTAAAATTGTAGATGTCAGCACAATGAAAAATATTCTTCTACATAATTTTGCATGCATTAAAAACAGACCGTCATCGTATCATTCATGACTTTCGATGCCTAACGTAGAACCTACAATAACATACGAAAGTGTAATATCATCCACACTTAAATACAACTACCGCTTGCACCGGAGTTTCAAATTACAAGAATAGATTCTAATTTTAGTAAACTTATAAGTTCAATTTTCAAACAGGGTCGTTGAACAAAAATTCATTTGTTTTTCAATTTTACCTTGAATATAGAAGTAGATAACCATTTTGACTATAAGGAAATGAATTTTTGTGAAGTCTCTATTTTTTATTTCATTCTAAAATCTATTAGGAAGACTTCCCAGTAATCGTGACCGTAAGAGACTTCTTTGATTTCAAATATTTAGCAAATTGTTTGGAAAGGAATATTTAGAAAATTATTGATACTAATTAAAGCAATAAACATCCTAGAATATAAAAATTATTTTAAAATTACATTTAGTTTCACTTTTTATTCATAATAAATTCAAAGTTACAAAGTACCGATGTCCCAGTAATCGTGATTTATAAATTTGCCATATATCAGTAATCGTGAGTGATTGTCACATCTTCGTGAAAAATTTTGCCTTTTCTTGAAATTAGTTTTTAGCTATTGGAAACTCAGATAAATGGCCGATATAAAGTTTTATGACACTATTTTAGTAAAATAAAATATGTGTTATTAGTTTTACATTGATTGAGACCTCTAAGACGCAATACGTAGAGACATAACCTCAAAATCGAATGTTTCTATACATCTAACGGACATTATGCTAAAAGAGAATTTTCCTTTAAAATATTTAGATTTTGTTTCAATAAAAAATATTGTTAAATAAAATTATTACTTCATTCATAACAAATAAACTATAGTGAACTTAACTTGCTTTCATTTTTAAATTAAATTTTTGAAATAATATTGATTTATATAAAAAGTCATGTACATACATTTTTTCACCATAAAAGCTAAGCACAACATCATTACATAATTTCGAAATTTGATAAACTGCAGTGAATGAGAAAATCATGTGATACATATTTATTGCACATTTTTATTTATACTATAATGCAGTATACTTTAATCTAACAAAGATAAGGAAAAGCTACTCAATATGTATTAAGTTCACTTTAAAATGGTAATAAACTAAATTGTTGACAATTCAAGCAGTAGTCATGCTAATATTTTACATCACCTTTTTTCCACTTCTGAGCACTTAATTGTCTCACGATTACTGCTCACGGTAACACGTCACTTCTTCGATTTCATTTCATGCCTTTTTAGAGTTTCCTAGGTCCGGGCAGAAAATCATCCATCCGTCCTTCGTACTTTTTTCCAAGGAGAAGCGTGGTGAGGAGAATGTAGGGGGTGTAGGGGAGGGGAACTATGGAAGGGGGAGGTTAGAAAGACTTAATTAACCTTTTTTTAAGGAAGATAATATATATATATATATATATATATATATATATATATTCTATTAAGACTTAATTAAAATCTTAACAAGCTACGAAACCCTTTTTTTCAGGCGCTCGGCGCCTACTTTCACTCATTTTTTAAACTAACTGAATTGATATTTGTAAAGGTATATTAAAATAAAATATTGACAGAGTCGTCCTAGTCTGTGGCTGATATTTCTCGAACGAGAAGATGCTAAATGAAGATTTTAAGTCGTTTCATGAAACAGAAATGATCTCTTATTACGATAAAATGATTTTCGTCCCGATCAAGTGATTTCTTTACACACTAGAAGCTTAAGTAAAGAAACGCCTTTCTCAACCTAAATCTTTATCTAGTTCCCGCGTTTCGTGATCCATCGCGAGCAGCTATAAAAAATAATTTTTTTGATCAATTTGCACTAATTTTGTAAAAAAACAAAAACAATTTTGTTATTGCGTTTTTACCTCGGAAGTACTTGTGGCGTTTACACATAAAAACTCATGATTACTGAGACCGTGTCGAAAACTGGGACCTTACTGATAAGAAGGAGTGCATTGCAATACATTAAAATGATTTCAAATATGGTCAAATCCACAACGTTTTTAATCCAAATGAATGTTGTTTTCCGCCGTTATCGTTTTAATTGATATGCAACACAACTGTTTGTGTCTCACTTCAATCCTGTTTAATCTCATGGTGGTTACTGTCAATGAATGAATAAATTTTTATTCTGTTGAAGAGGATAGCAAGTGAAAGCAAGTTGTATACCATTAAGCCATTTCCCTTTCAGGGTAGGCGTGACACTACCCGATTCGGGTAGTGTTTCTAGGTGGATAGTTTCTTGTAGTAAATAACTACAAGTGTGGGCTCACCACACCCACGACGGGCCAACAGCACGCAGTATTCTCGAATGGTCACTCATCCAAGTACTAACCGCGCCCAACGTTGCTTAACTTCAGTGATCGGACGAGAACTGGTTTTTTCAGCGTGATATGGCCGTTGGCTTAATCCTGTTTAATGCTGTAAGGTGATGACGAAGGATGAAGTGAATTTGATTCCTGTCGTAAAGTATAATTGTCAGCATTTTTATTGATTTTAATCTAGAACAAAATCTATTTTACTCTAAGTGTATTCATGTCAATCCCGAAAAATTCCTTCCATAACCAAATTCACAACCCTTTGAAATAAAACGAATGTCGTTTTTTACCATATTTGAAATCATTTTAATCCATTTCATTGCACAAATTTATATGCAATATTTTAAATAAAAACTGTCCAAGAAAACACAAAATATGTACACTCTTATATACGTGGGAGCTGGAAGAAACATCAACTTTAACAAAATTATGGTGAACCTTGATCTTTTTTTTCTAAATCATAAAAAAAGATTACTGCCTAAATTTGAGGCAAATCGGAGTATATAGGTATAGGTAGTGCCCTGCCGATGGAACGGCACTGAAACGGCACTCAAACGGCACTGACCAGTCCTGTTTCAGTGCTGCTCGTTTAAAGCTACTCAGATTACAGTTTTAAATGCCTGCAGAAGTTCCCTTTATACCTGCGAATAGGCTACCAAGTAGACCAGCTGAAAGGGATTAAAAATGAAAAATTAAAATTTGTGAAATTTTGAAATTACCTCTGCGAAAGTTAGAAATTCAGAATCTACGGGTTTCGATAATTTCAGATATCTAACTTTTTTTTTTAAAAAGTTTAAAATTCGAATGAACATAATGTATCTCGTAAATGGAATGAGATACGCCAAAATAGACAACATTTTCGAATTCAACTTCAGAATAGTATATTAGTATATAATATATAAGTATAAAATATCTATAATGAGAAAATTCATAAATTAAAAAAAGTGTTAATAGTTTGAAGAAAATTTTAAAAAGGGATTCGGGTTGGTTGCGGCCAACTACTGTAAACCACTCTGCCCGCCCGGTACGTGACGAATACAATACGACCATTATATGACCGTCGCATCACTCTGAGTGCCGTTTAGGTGCCGAAATCAGCATAAACAGTCACTGGAACGGCACTGGCGGCCCAGTGCCTTTCGCCAGTGCCGTTTCAGTGCTGTTTCATCGGCAGGGGTTATAGTATAGGTAGTGCAAACGGCGTTAAAGCTTTAATAAAGAATATATCTTAAATTAATAAAGTGATTTTAAACATAGGTCTCTGAATTCGGTTTGGTTTCTTCTATAATTTTAGGTGATTTATAAACCACAATCTTATTATGATTATTATACCCTTATGCCAAATCCCTTTCGGGGTAAGCGTAATTCGTTCGGTTCTTGCCTCGTTATACTACTGGGGACCAAGAAATTTATATGGTAAGTGGAAGTAAGGGATGTGTAGGAGAAGGAATAGGTTTTAGATCAATATAGAAGTCGTGTCTTCTTTATTCAAACAACATACTCGTTAATTTACTCATTAATCTCTCTGGCAATCACATCAGGTGAAGAGCTTCACAAAGCCATCATACATCATGGTGCACACATAAATACGCAAACTGACTAATAATATGTTAACATAGGAAGATCCATACTCTTTACTCTAACCACATCCACTAATCAAAGCTTTCCACGAGGGCCCATGAGTATCCAAACGTTTTCCTTTCAGGTGTCTGTCACCCCTTGGCATTCTTCGTCACATTTCCTTGAGTCAATTTAGACTCCGGATGTAAAATGGAGATATAAAATTATTTTGCTGGAGTGGGCCTGAGCCCACTCAGGGTGCCCTGAGCACTTGAGAATGAAGTTTAGAATTTTTATTTTTAAAATACATATCCACATTTTAAATTAAATGCCGCATCGTTTTCGATAAATAAAAAAAGTTGTAGCTTTTTTAGTTTTTGAATTATTTAGAAAAAAACTGTTTTCTTCTCTGATTAAAATATTTCGTCTTTTTTCACTTCAAGTCGCGACGGAGTCGGAACTTTTTTTAATTTTGTTCTAAAAATTACGAAAAATATGCATTGTCATGTTCTGCGACCGATGACGTTAGCAAAAGTTGAAAATGTTTATTTGAAAAAAAGTTAATAATTTGTTGCCGAGGCGTTGCACAATTCGTGCACAAAACAACTTTGATCGTTTCGGGAGTCGAGCGAATTTTGAGCAAGTAAAAACTGTCAGCGAGAAAGTTGGTCAGGAAGTTTCAAAAAAGTCTTCTCGAAATTTTTAGCTCAATTGAAATAGTAGTTAACAAACTGTTTATGTTTTGAATTTCCGACGCGACCGATTTTCTCCCGCGTAGGCTGCGGTCCGGCCGGTAAGGTTTTATGTGGAACTCCGTCGCAGAAGCCGGTCAGATACAGATCATTTTTATTGAAAATACGAAAAATCATGACTTTTTCTAAGTTACATGAAATGAGTAGTGATAATTCAGAGTCATTAGTGTTAAATTTTTGTTAGTATTAAAATAAAAATATATAATGAATAAACTCAAGAAGATAAACAAAATAAAAAAATAAAATTGGAAATACTATATTTAGCGCAGATTTTAATTGTTAAATATTAATTATTTCAATAAACACATAAAATACAAGATTTGTAATTTTGACTCAAAAAATAATTTTAGGTAAATTAATGGTCAATTTAACCAGACTTTCTCTAGTTAAAGTTTATGATTATCACTTTAAAACAATAGTACATTTATTGTAAAAATTATCTCTGATTTTTTTCAAGTAAAAACCGTCACTGCATTTATATTATGAAATTGTTTACAGCTTTCATAATACGTATTCAGATATAACTTAAAAAAAAGAAAGAAAATATCATGCAATATTTCAACGATTATTTTTGGTTACTTATTTTTGGTTATTTATTTTGGTACACAAGATACAAGAAAGGAAACGTGTACAGATTCTTTATTTTTAAGACTTTTATGAAATCCAGCTCATATCTCTAGAAGTGGCAACGTTTAAATATTTTAATCAGAAAGGAAACAAAAGAATTATTATAAACTATGATTTTTCATGTTTTATTGTATTTGAATTAAAAAATCTCTTACGTACTCTAAGGCCGAGTTCACTTAACTCTGGGGCATCAACGGCTTGCCGGGCAGGGCGCAGCCTATGCGGGAGATAATCGATCGCGCCGGAAAATTAAAACATCGACAGTTTTAACTACTATTTCAATTGAGCCAAAAGTTTCCAGAAAACTTCTTTGAACCTTCCTGACCAACTTTCTCATTGACTGTTTTTGCTTGCTCGCTCAAAATTCACTCGACTCCCGAAATAATCAAAGTTGTTTGTGCACGAATTGTGCAACGCCTCGGCAAAAAATTATTAACTTCTTTCAAATTTTTTCTTCCACTTTTGCTGCCGCAATCGGTCGCAGAAGATGCCAATGCATACCTCATATGTATTTTACTCAAAAATATAAAAAAGTTCCGACTTCGTCGCGAGTTGAAGTGAACAAAAGCGAAATATTTTAATCAGGTAAAAAGACAGTTTTTTTTAAACAATTCAAAAACTAAAAAAGCTACAACTTTTTCTGTTGAAAGAAAAAGATGCGTAATTAAATTTTCAATACGAATGCGTATTTAGAAAATTAAAGTTCGCAACTTTATTCTCAAGTGCCCAGGGGCCTCCCCGCTCCAGCAAAATAATTTTATATCTCCTTTTTGCATCCGGCGCCTCAGTTTTCCTTCACATGACCCTGTCCTGGCATAGAACTTTTGCTTCTTTCACATCCATACATCCTTTCATGCAGTCTTTCTATGGCTCTTTATAGTTTATACCATTTCGCTTTAGATTCTCATTCACACATTCCCATCATTCTTTCCTCATTCTAGCTCTGGGTACTCAATTTAAGTAATAAACCAATACGAATTCAGAGACCTATATGTAAAATCACTTATGTCTTAATTTGAGAGATATTCTCTATTAAAGCCTTAACGACGTGTGGGCAGCATTAAATATACTCTAATTTGCCTGAAGTTGATACAGTAATTTTTAAAAATTAATTAATTAATTATTAATAAAAATTAATGTCTCAGGCTTAAGATGGTTACATCCCAATATGTCGAAGGCATTTTTGGTTAGAGTTGGATTTTTTTATTTTATTTTTTTTATTTTCTGAACGGTATGCACGGGACTGTCCCGGTCTACACTATCAGTCACGGACGCATTATTATAATGCAATCAAGTGATCTGATAAGAGCGTGTGCCTTGACATATTGGGCAAAGCCTGGTTTTTACCCCATCATTCACGGACTGGGTTCAGTCAAGTGCATGATGGGGGGACCTACAGCTTAAGGTGGGATCCGAACCACCAGAACCTCGGTAAAGGTACATAGAAAAATTTCAAGAGGTACCGGCTCAGGGATCGAACCCCGGACCTCTAAGGTGAAGTCCGAGCGTCTAACCAACTGAGCCACCTATTGAGCCACATATTATTATTATATTAATAATTATTATTAAAATAATTTTAAAAAAATTGAAATAATAATAATTATTATTATAGATTATTAATTAATTAATTAATTAATTTCAGGTAATTTTTTAAAAACCAGGCTTTGCCCGATATGTCAAGGCATAAACCAACTCTAACTAAAAATGCCTTCGACATATTGGGCTGTAACCATCTTAAGCCTGAGACATTAATTATTATATATAATATAATAATTATTATTATTTATAATATAATAATAATTATTATTTCTTGTTCTCGGGCGATTTCGGTTTTTTCTATCATCAGCCACGGATTACGTCAAGTGCCTGTTGAGTTGAATATGTTAAACTGTAAAACGATGTTTGAAACTTCTTATTATATATATATATATATATATATATATATTAGGGTGGCCCAAAAATAAACATTTTGGAATTTTCGACCCGCGTCGACGCCAAATTGTTCTCTCGTAGAAACAAATAAATACATATTTTTTTATTTTGGAATGAAATGATTTTTAGTACTTTGTAAATCAATTTTTGTGTCTTATGGAGTTTAACACGTAAAACCTATACTTTTTTTACCTCCTTGATTTTGTCCAAGAAATTACAAGTCAATTTATTTACCCTTTTATAAACTTGTTCTCTTCTCAGTAAAGATGCATTTTGTCAAATTTTAATACACCAACAAAGTTATAAAAAAATTTGAGATACCTTGAAAGTTCTATAAAATTACAATATTTGTAGACTCGTAGCGAGCCTTTGATATGATTTTTTAACTTGAAATTTTCAAGAAGCATTTATGAGGATATTGAGAACAGATTTGTGAAAAAAAATGTTCATTATTTTTTAAATTATAGTTTGGAAGCGATTACGAAAATGAGTAAAAATGAAAAATTTCAGTCCAACAGCAGCTTTTCTCCGATCCTGAAGAATTTATGGCAGCTAAGTTGAACTCAGAGTGGCTTATTGTTAAAGGCTTAGGACTTCCAGATGCAGGCTCGACCATAGAGCTCCCTGCTACAGGCCCAAACCTGTAATCCAGCACATTTCCCCCATTTTTTTCGCACTTTCTGGGGAACCAACTAATTTTTTTACAGTACCCGCACCCTAGGCCTAGGCCCTAGGGAGATACTTGACTTCAATGAGTTGAATAACAGAGTAATAACACTAAAACTGCCGTCTGGGTTAAATCTCAGGGCTCGCTTCAGGTTCTCTTGAAACTTTTCTGTTTTAATTCGTACGTTGGGAGAAAACTTCAAAATACTTTACAACGTACTAAAAATCATTTTATTTGAAAATAAAAAAATATGTATTTATTTGTTTCTACGAGAGAACGATTTGGCGTCGACGCGGGTCGAAAATTCCAAAATGTATATTTTTGGGTCACCCTGATATATATATATATATATATATATATATATATATATATAATAATCATAATTCTTTTAAGAGAAGGTAAAATGATTAAAAAACAAAAAAATAATATTGGAGAGACTAAAGGTCTTCCGCCGCATGTATAATAGCATGTAGAGACCAGTATATTGATTCTTCACCGTAGAATGTGTGTGAGTTTCATACTTATTTTTGGAAACATAATTAACTGGGGCTTATGGATAAAAGTGGATTGAAAAAATAAATTAGTAAATGAAAACGTGAACGAGAATCATTAAATATCAAAATTAAGGTCGAACAATGGATTTTCTAACATTTTCATGCCTATTTTTGGGAACATAATTGACTGGGGCTTATGGAAAAAATTGGATTGGAAAAATAAATCAGTAAAGGAAAACGTGAAAGAGAAACGTCAGAAATAAAAATTAAGGTCGAACAATGGATTTTCTAACATACTGTAGTAAAATATATTTTTACGTTGGTTTGGGGTTGCCAAATTTGGCGATAGTCAGTACTGCCGTCCTTTTGACACAATGCTTTATCTAGGTTTTTCCCAGCCCCCTGCAACGACTATACGTTAGCGTTAGTTCACTAGTAGGCTCAAGTCAGGCTGCGTCGACTCAATGCAAAGTTCGTGGCACCGTATAGTGAACGATGCGCCGCGTACAAGAAGCAAGAGAACTACAATTTCGTGCGCATGTGTTAGTGAATATATATGTACACGTACGTGTTTTGAATGTGTTGTTAAAATTAAAACTAAATTTTTAAAGGTAATTTGAAAGAATTAATGCCAAATGTAGCACAGGTGACATAAAATGTAATCAATGTAAGCTATTGTACCCATTTCGGAAGCCATAATGCATGATTTGGCATTAATTCTTTCTAAAATGAATAAGGGTGGAGTCCCATGGCAGCGTCAAACTTGGCGAAAAACGTCAAATTACTAGATGCTTCAGCAAATGCCATTGTTATCGTCATCTCCAAAGTCAACATACAATGCAGTGTCCAAAATACTTGAAATTCAAGTATATTATATTAATATTGTATCTTTATCTAAAGTAATTATTAATATTACAATCCCATGCAATCCGTGTACAATATGGCGCGACAGTGTACCCGTGTACAACTTGGCGCGACAGTACCCCACTCACCATCAATTCCCCCCACTTTTCTGAAATTCGACATCAGAGCCATCTAAAACAAGCAAGACAACTACTTTCCTAAGTGGCCATCTCGTCTATTGGAGTCGACGCAGCCTGGCTCAAGTGAAGCGTGGAACGCAGATGGCTCTGGGTGTCTTTCCAGCCTATTTTTATATGGCAAGCATAGGCAAAATTAGCTAGAACTTAATTTAATTGATATTATTCGTAATGACAATTTATTGGTTTTATGCATAGCATAATTAAAGTTTCATATCTTTTGTAATATTAGAGTAATTGTAAGTAACAAAATTTTTTAAGTACTTTTTTCTAGTTGCAGGAAATATAGGTTTCAATCGTAACATGAAGAAAATGAATTTAAATTATTTTTTAACAGAAACAAAATTAAACCTATAATTAAAATTATATATTATATTATATACTGTAAAGTTCCAAACAGACATTACCATTATTGTTATTGTTAGCAATAAATATCGCGTAAACCGTAAGTGATTGATCAAAGTCGATGTCAGTTTATAATACGGACGTCATATTATAATGTGGTATATGCAGTACTCAAAACTAAAAAATGACATCCATTTTTACCTATCTCTTACGGTTTAAGAGATAATTGTTGTTAAAAATAACAATAACAGAAGGTTTCCTTCAGGTCCCAGTGGAACGTTCCCAAGTAGCGGACATTTTACACGTTCCGGGAAAGTTCCGCTGGAATGTTACGTGCTATTAGGGCAGTGTTTAATTCAATTTTTTTATTTCTACGAAAGAATTAAAAAAAAATAGAGATATCTTTTCAGTTCAAAATGAAATGTATAAATGATACCTTCTTAATTTATTTGTTTAATTGTAACTATTATTTTAATTGATTAATCCTTCGATAATTTAAATATGTAATTCATTTTTATACTTTATCAAGACAAAAAAATATAAACCAGTGCGACAATAATATTATAATTTACCGTAAAACTTAACAAAAATCAATCATTGTAAATATAAATATTTTATATTTATACTAACCACTTCCAGAACAGTAACTCCATCTGCTGCAAACGTTTTTCGCGCCCATAAAATATCTTGTTTAAAAAAATGTCTCTCGCACACGCCGTGTTCCGTTTTTACAACAAAAATTTTCTCTTAGGATGGCTTTTTGCCAGTCTTTTACATTTTGTTTACCTTCTGGTGAATAAAAGAAATGAAATCTGTCAAAGCAGCTGTCATAACCTGTTTTACATCCAGGGGCAATACACCGCATTGTACCCATATAAGTAATTTTAGTGCAAGCTTTTTTATTAATGGCATTTCAAAAAATTTTAAACTTTATCACACATAAAACCGATTGTCATTGCGAAAAATATCAATTAAATTAATTTTTTACTAATCTCTCCTATTCTTGCCATATAAACATAGACTGGAAAGACACCCAGCGCCATCTGCGCTCCATGCTTGACTTGATCGTACTCGTGAACTAACGTCGATGCAGGGGGGGGGGGCTGGTTTTTCCATAAAGGTCGCCTTCGCGTTGTGCTGTATTGGGGATTTAAACATGCTATGTGACAAAGTCCAAAAATACAATTTTTTAAACCTAAACACATTTTGAAATTAAATTATTGCTACTACTCCACATTATCCATATGGCTTCCGCGGCCATGTTTATATGACACCGCAGCTGGGGCGGCGGCAATTATAGGGGCAAAGGCGTTTTTGCAAATAACATCGTTATTCCTTAACCATTCTAATTCTTCTTTGCATTAACTAAGTCCATTTCATTATAAAATTGGTGGTATGAACACAAATCTTGAAAATTTAAGTAACAAAAGAAAAATTGTGTAGAAAACAGTTTTGACATCAAAATAATGGAAGGTACGCTGGTCGGAATATAACTTTTGCAACATTATTTTAAATACGTATAGCACGCAAATTTGATAAGCTGATAGATAAAACATTATTCCAGAACGTCATTATGAAAATTTAACCTCATTCAACTTCAAAATATATTAAATTTAGAAAATAGTTATTAATACGATCAAACTCTAACCTCGAAACAAAGCGCGTGCAGGGGTATGTCACGCCAGCCATTCCAGCCTACTGGAAGTTGGTTCCCAACTTGACTCAGTGGAGAAACAGCGAAACTGTGGCGCTGATCGCCTTTCGCCAAAACTTTGTGTTCAAATTTTGACAAGACTCATATGTGTAAAACATCCGATGTCAAAATATAACATTTGAAATCCCTTTACCTGTAACCAGCCTAACGTAACAATTTTATAAAAAGTTGTAGATTTTTTGCTTTTTTTTTGTCAAATTACCTCTGTTAGACATCTGTATTTTACTAGTTCACGTGTTATTTTACGAGTGTAGATATACATAATCACAGTGCATAATATAAATATAAAGATAAAAAAAGTATCAAATATTGTCATCATAAATTAGACCTTTTATACGTAACTTATATATGTTTAATTTATAACTGCAAAAACAGATGTTTATATCGCTTTAACATTTTATAAATGTGAATATAATCGAAAAAGTTCATGAATTCTTATATTTCATTTAAATTTAAACAAGATGACGGGGCGAAAGGCGATCAGCGCTGCAGTTTCGCATTTTCCCCGCTGAGTCAAATTGGGAACTATAATAATAATAATCGTGGCATGCCCCTGGAACGTGTAAAACACAAGGAATCATTCTATTTTGTAACGGTCGGTTAAGTAGATATTCTTATTTCAGCGAATAAGAGGTGTTATCCTAGCTATCACTATTTTTCATTTTTTTTAAACCTTTACTTTCTTACTACATACGTTCAAAGGTTATTTTTCCAATGTATAATATTCCCATGAACCAATCTATCAAACTTTGCAATGCTTGTTGGAAATAATTAAATTAAGAAATCATTGTTTTATTAAAATAATGAATACACATAGAAATGTGTTATACAATAAATGCGGAACACGAAATGAAAAAAACTCATCAATTCCACGTCTTATTAACTCTATATAGAGCAATGAATGTTAACCGGTCGACGCTGCTCCGGTCTACCCTAGATAGAACGTTTCTTCAAAAGTACAGCAGAGTAGAACATGCACTGGATTTCAGAATTAGTGTGAATCTAAAGAAAAGATTAAGTCTGAGGGAAATGTTTTCTCTCTTTACGCATGTAACGAGACGGCAACAGCTTTAATAACAAAATTAGATTGTCTTTAGAACGTAGATATCTTTAGACAAGATTGTCGTTTCTTCAGTTTTCTAAAGTTGCATCGTATTCTCTCGTTACTTTTTTTATGTGAAACGTTTTCCTTTTCTGATAAAGAAAATTGGGTCTGTAAGAAAATTGATAAAATATCTCAAGCGATAATTCATATACGGAAAATAATGGCAACAGTTTATTTTTCTGGGGATCTACTGAGCATGGTGGCTGCTAGAACTGGAAAGGAAATTTAATTTTTAATTTATTTCTTAATTTTAATTTAATTTTCAGGAAATTGAAGCAATTTTCAGAAAAAAACTTATCCAGTTACTTCAAATGTCATTAATTTCACTAACTTGATATCACATGCAATTATTTTGAGTTGAATAAGATAAAATTGTAACATTTTCAAGAATGAAATCATTAAGTTTTACATACAATGCGTAATTCTAAAGTTTTAACATTTTTCAGTTCTAATTTCTAATTTTTTAATTTATAATTTAAAACAAAATTCTTATAACTTGAAACATTAAAAATGAAATGTGTTTAAAATTCAATAGTTTTGATAGTAAACCATTAAAACTCAATTAATTGTAAACATGAATTAATTAAAGCTTTTTTAAAATAAACTTTAATATTTAAAATAGAATAGTAATGATCCGTGGAAAAGTTTAAGAATGAATAATTCTAAATGTGTTCAAAAAATTAAATGATTTCCGAATTGAAACGTTCAAAACTGTACGGTTTGAAATTGTTGAAAATTGCACTATTATACATTGGAAGCCCCAATAGTTGAATGATTTGTTCAATTATTAGAATTCATTAAAATTTGTGAGTACTAAATTTTGTATTTTGAATGTTACAATTTCAATTGTTGAATATTGAAAAGTATATATATTTTTGTTTAGAAATTTTTTATGTAAGTTGTTTGCTTTACGGTCAGGTAAATTGAAACCAATTAAGTTGTTTCAAACGTTTCGGCACACAATGGTGGCCTTCATCTGTGAGTTTTATTAAATCTTATAAGACTTTGTACCGAATACTTGGCATAATGACGCGATTATTTTCTCTAGAGGAGAAAAGCAAGATTTTCATTCCAATGTTCACTGAAAACGTTTGAAACAACTTAATTGGTTTTAATTCACCTGACCCTAAAGCCAACAACTTACATAAAAAATTTCTACAAAATTTATTTTTGAGGGCCTATACAATCCCCCAACCAATATTATTGAAAAGTATAAATCATAATTTGACAATGATTCATTTTACGCGATTTAAATTAACATAATTCAATTTAAAAGCTTCCACTATGTTTTAATTTCATAATATTCTAATTTAAAAAGTGTTCAGTTTTAAGCGTTGTTTTTAAGTATTGTTCAATTTTGAATATTTTACATTTAAATTTAAAATAATGTAATTTTTAACGTTTTTGGAATATTTAAATTTGGAATCAATATGTTTAAAATTGAAAATGATTCATTTATGAACCATCAAGGTGACAGCTTAGATTTAAATTTTGAGCGGAAATTCTGATAAACTCTTATCTTATAAAATATGTCCAACCACTTTAAATGTCACTTAATATTAGGTACATAAAATTATCATTCTTATTATATCTTCAAAATTATTAATTTTTATTATGCCAACTTTTTTCAAATTTTGGAAGTTTTGAGTTTAAAGTTTTCAACTGTGACGTTCCGTAAGGAAATGTACCACTTTTTCGGTATGAAGTTAAGACCTTAGTTATATCCTGATAAATTAACGATATTTTAAGCCCAGAGTGGTTCCTCTAGGTTGAAAAACGAGTTACTGGGGCATTTTTGAAATTGGAACTTCGAAAATTTGCTTCTTTGAGGAAAACGCATTCGAAGTTGGCGAGGGCGATAGGCACACGTGTTATATATTTTTCGTAAAACATAAAATATACCCATTTTCTGCCACTTTCGGGACATAAGTACAATTTCACCAGATAGAGTATAGATTGAAGTATGATTTCCTATCTAAACCTTAAAATCGATACTTTGAACCTTTGTGTACAAAAACGTGAAGCTAACAACGAGTCAGTAGGACGCTTCCTTGCGGAATGTCTCAATTTATAAAATTCTCAAAATTAAAATCGTGCAGTTTTGAACACTGATCTTAAAAAGGTTCTATTTTCTAAGCCCTACAATTTAAAACTATTCAGTTTTTAAAACTTGTATTTGAAAATCTTAGATTTTAAGTCTTCTAATTTTTAATTGTATAATCTAAAACGTTTCAAATTTAAATGTTCAATTTTTAATACTTGCTTCCGGAATTATTAAAATGTGACGACAGAACAGTTCCATTTTGACTGCTTTAATTCGCAGTTTAGATTTGATTAATTCAAAAAAAATTCAGCTTTAAAGGCTTGCATTTTTTTATTCTAATAAACGGGGAAAAATATGGAAATGACATGTACTGAAGTTCTGAACGTTCAAATGAACGAAATATTTTTTCCCAATTTTATTTTATCTACAAATATTGTCCCAGGTAAAACTTAAAATAATGCATTATAAGTTTCTTTGTAATCTATAAGTTGCAATATAAATAAATGAGTGTTTTAGCACTGTTTGTAGTTTACAAACCCATCAGCAAAAATTTCATTCATATACTGAAAGTAATGGCAATGTTTAATTTTTTTTAAACTTCTAGTGAGTATGGTGATTGCGTAGAATTATGTCTCCTGGAGTAGTTATTCTGTGTGGTAAATAGTTAAGACTAGAATGAGAAAAGGATTAAAAAAAGCACCATTCATTAAAAGAGTTAAAACTCAAATTTAAATTGAGAATTGTGATAATTTGATCAATGACGCATTTTGCCGCCATGACGGGGGATTAAGACAGAAGGGTAAATCATTGAAATCAAAATGATGCAGGGCAAGGCATTGGCTGGGGGGCCAGGCGCGGGATGGATGCACCAACGCGAGGCCGTTCCCGAATTTCCGCCCCTCCACGATTCAGCGGATTCCGATTCCGATCGAGAAAATGAAAAGCGACCGCGCGTCTAAAACGTAAAAGGAACTTAGGCAGAGAAAACCAGATAACAAGCTTCGAAAAAGAGTAGCATTTAGAAAGTAGCAAAGAAAAATGCCTCAAGGACGTTGCACGTAGAAGCATGCACGCAATCATATGTGATTCGCCTTCAAATTTGCATACAACCTTTCATTTCTGAGTGTTTTTGATTAAAACTATAAGTGGGAAAATCCTCAGATAAGTCACTACAGCAATATGTCACCTCCTATATGTCCGACAATGACGCCATTCCTGTTGCGCACGCGGGTCAGACCAGTGCCATAAGACGGATTTTTATTTTTATTCGCGTTCTCGCAATTATCGCAATATAAAAATCATAAAAATCTGACGAGTCACAGCCTTGGTAAGAAACGAGTTTTCCTTGTTATAAAAGAAAAATTAAAACTGATCAAGCACTTAGGTACCAATGAAAAATGTAAAATTGTGTACATCACAAGAGAATTTGCTGTTTCTGAAAGAACTTATTTTTGGAGTTTATAAGGATAAGGAAAATACCATGAAATAATCGGCTAATTTAATCGATCTACCAATACATATTTTAATCAGTAAGGCAATGATTTTTTACTAAATGTCATGAGTGTTAAAGTAGGGCATACTATTACTGTAGGTTCATTCCTGAATCACACGATTTTAAGCTTAAGGGGATTTATCAGCATTACAAAACGGTATTCCAGTTTCCGGCCGCACGGTTGAATATTTTTGTCTGATATTTTGCATACCTCATCTAAATATTGGTCTGTTTTGCCGGCTAGACTCGGTTTTTTGAAAAAATGTTTATACTTGATGTTATAAACAAAAAGAAAAGAACAATAGAAAAAAATGCAGTGACGCCCAGTGCTAGATGAGTGTGTATTTTCGAGGCCTGGGCAATCGATCCCCGTCAAAGTTACGAGGCAGAATCCCCGGAGCGCGTCGAATTACCCGAAACGAATCACCCTCTCATTGTTATGAGATGCAGGCCGATTCGAAAAACTGAAATTATGAAATCATCGCGTGATTCAATTTTAATTAGCAGAAATAGTTTATTCATATAATCCTCGTAACTTTGACGGAGGTCGATTGCCCAGGCCTCGAAAATACACACTCAGCCAGCACTGAGCGTCACTACATTTTTCTTCTATTGTTCTTTTCTTTTTGTTTATAACGTCAAATATAAACATTTTTTCAAAAAACCGAATCTAGCCGACAAAACAGACCAATATTTAGACGAGGTATGCAAAATATCAGACAAAAATATTCAACAGTGCGGCGGGAAACTGGAATACCGTTTTATAATGCTGATCAATCCCCTGAATTGGGCGCTACTCAGATCTCTGACATATAGGGGGTTTCGGTCCCAAACTACTGACATGAGGTTTTGCTGTATTTCATTCGCAGTGCGTCTTTGGATTAAAGACTCCAAGTTTTCTCACTCGTAGGTTTATCATCTTGGTACATAGTTAAGTTGTTTCTTCTCTTGTCATTTTATTTTATGTTCCAAGCGGCAAAAGTGTGTAAACGAGGACTGTGGTCTCTTAACATTTTTGATGCAATGAATTTTGTAAATGACGAGAAAATATTTCAATATTTATAAATATTTGAAGAATTTTTTGGTCACTCGTTACACGCACTCTTCAACCGCAACTACTTCTTGCCTTAGATTTATGCCTAATCTAATCCTAATGAATTTGTAAGAATTTTTGCTGGTGCAGTGCCCAGCGGTAAAATATTAAGTGAGCAGCGATATTGTATATTTAAAGAGCTATTACTGGATACATTCATCATAACTAAAAAAAAAATTTTGCCGCACAATTTTACGGAGATCTCAAAAGTATCAATAGAGTTTGATTGAAGATTAATTTATAAATTGAGCTCAACTTTTGTTTGTCTATTTTTGTTATTTTATGTATAAATATGAAATTGGAAAACCACCGCAACATCGAACACTGATTAGTTACGCTATATACAACGTTAAGAATTAACTAAGTGACTATACACAAGGGTCCTTGGCTTTTATGTTAAATAATTATTTTGCTCTTTTAGTATTTTATGTATAACTTGTCTATTAATTATTATTTTAATTTTCTTCTTGAAGCAGTATGACTTCAGCGTTAAAACGGATACTGACTCCTTTTTTCTTTCCTATTATAAAGATTCCAAAGAAGTGAAAAATCGTAAAAAGAATTTATTCCTGAATGTCTGGCTACTTATTATTCTTATATATTTTGCATACATGTGAATGCTTATCTCTCACACGCGCACACACAATTTGTCTTCCGAAGGGAAGGATTAAGTTAGCCTCATGTTTTTTTGTGACTGATTCTTATGTTTCATTATCTATTATATAGCGGAGATTCAAAGATAGCTTTGGGAGTAGATTACGAAATTTTTTGTACAACGAATAAAATTTCAAATCAGTTCTTATAAGAACCAAACAAAATGCTCTTATTTGAAATTATAGCTTTTTTAGTTTTAACCATTCTTTTTATTCTGTGAAACTCCGCGATAATTTTTGCTTATGTATATTTAGCATAATTGTCATCATATGAGCGTGCGAATATATTAGACATTTTTTTGCATGACTATACCTCTGGCGATATTGAATGTATCTTTCTTTATTCTTTATATCATCGTTGTATTGAAAAAAGGAACATGCTGGCTGTTAGCATGGCACCTCATTAAAGTTTACTTCTTATGAATTGTTTCTTGGTCCCTCTTTGCTTTCAACCCTCTATGTCCTCCATTGTTTGCTCCTGTTTGTTTTATTTAGTTTGTCGTATGTGCGTATCGTAGATTCATATGTTTTATCATGCATAACTGAAGTAAATCTACATTTATGTGGATTAACGGCCATACCACGCTGAAAAAACCAGTTCTCGTCAGATCACTGAAGTTAAGCAGCGTTGGGCGCGGTTAGTACTTGGATGGGTGACCATTCGAGAATACTGCGTGCTGTTGGCACATCGTGGGTGTGGTGAGCCCACACTTGTAGTAGTTATTTACTACAAGAAACTATTCACCTAGAAACACTGCCCGAATCGGGTAGTGTCACGCCTACCATGAAAGGGAAATGGCTTAATGCTATACTTACTTACTTACTTTATTTGTTTACTTAGCAGTTATAACTGCGTTTTGACGTATTAAAAACTCCTTTCTTACTCAGGGTGGCCACTGGACGGGCAAATTGGCAAATAATCAGGCGTTTTTTGAGACCGTGATAAAACCGGGATATGACAGTGTACCTATTTTCTAACCGAGAATTATTTTAATTCTTAGTTTCCGTAAAAAGAAAATTATCCAGTCACTTCAAATGTTACTTTATTATGCTTTATATCATTTTATGAATTAAGGTGAGATTGAGGCCATGCCATGCTTACCCGATTCCTACCTTACTGACATTTTTTTGGAACAACTTACGTCCACACAAAATGAGAGATTAAGTTGAAAGTTTAAAAAATTAATTAAAAGGCACTAAAGAATTTCGTATGATCCTAAGTTTCGAGAATTACGAAAAAAAAATTATTTTTGGAATTTTTGTTTGTTTGTAATTTTAAGATTGTTTAGTAAATTAGAATGTAATTTTTGTTTCAAAAGGTATGTTATACTGTAAATATTGTTTTAAGTAAGTAACTACTCCAGATCAAAAGTAATTGAAGTTTGAATGTGCGATTTTTAATAAAGTCAGCTTGTCTGGATTCACATTTTCTTATGCTTTTTATACCTAAAAATTATCGCTACACAAGGTTTTGTTTATAAAATACAGTATGAATTTCAAGTTAACTGAACCAGAATAATTCCGTCTAATCCAAACAAAGTTATAGGCTTTTAAATTATGTCCCTGATTTTTACATTTCGACCGTTATGGTTATTTTTACATACTTTATTTGGAAAAGGAAGCTCGCACACGTCAAAAAACGATTGAAAGTTAAAATTGAAGTCATAATAAATGAGAAGAACAAACCTAAACTATTGTGAGTATCCTGACCCTGCTTGAAATATATTTTAAAGTTTTGGGAAAGTTTATAAATACATGCTCGTGGTTCTTATTCATTCTTCTGTAGTTGTGCTTACCGAACAAACACGTATTTAATAAACTATAGCAAACATATATATATTTTTGTAATAAATTTAAAATTTAAAGGACCTTGCCAACGTTTCGTGAACATTGCAGTTCACTTCTTCAGGGCTGACTTGAAACTGACGTTTCAGGTTATGTTGTTCCTATATATATTCTCTACGATGCCTGTGATCGGCCAGAGCGCCCCATGGTGGGGACTGGTCGAACTTGATTGGCCAATCAAGTCTTTTTTAAAAAACCCGGGAGGACGGAAAGCCAATTCGGATTGATATTATATCCATTGTCCCTATTGATGTTATAAGGGTGTTTTAAGATTTCGATTGCTTCTCTATGTTTTCTTGGACAAATATTGTACGTTTTTGCGATGACGGTTGTTTTGTCAAATAAAATGATATTTCCTGTTTCGATATGATACTCAGCTAGTGCTGATTGCGTGAAATGTTTTAGCCTGACTTTACTCTCATGTTCCTTTACACGTTGGCTCACGGCCCTCCCGGTTTCTCCAATATAGACTTTGCCACAAGAACAAGGGATTTTATGTACTCCGGGATCACTGAGAGGTGCCTTTTTATCTTTAGGGTTGTGTAGAAGTTGTCCTATTTTCGCAGGTGTTTTAAATATGGTTTGGATGTAGGGTAGGGTGGTGATCGTTTTTCCCTCTCTTTCTTTAGTAGTAGTAATAACCTGCAACTTCAGTTTCAAGTCAGCCCTGAAGAAGTGAACTGCAATGTTCACGAAACATAGGCAAGATTCGTAGTTTTGCACACGATTGAAACCCGAAAAACATCCTTTAAATTTTAAATTTATTACAATGAATCATCGTGAAAGCATTAAATCTATTATATTTTTTTTATAACAGTCGACTGTGAAAGTTGCTGATTTACAAATTTTGAGTGACGTTACATACAAAAACTGTCATATTCTTGGTTACAAACCCAAATAATTGTGTTGGTTAGCCTAGAGGTTAGCTTTTTTCAACGATGAATCCTTGTATAAATAAATTGACCGTGCTTAGGGAAAATCAAAACCAAAAATTACTGTATAGGCAGGGTGTTTGAATTCAAAGGCACTTTGATATTGAAGACAAGTTCTTTATTAGTAATAAAAGTGGTCACTCAATCTTTATGCCACGCTTGATTCTGCATTACTAATTAGTACGAGTACGAGAGCCGGTAGAGGTCAGTCGCGGAGTGGGAGTGAACATAGTAGGGCCGAAGGGGAGTGAGTCCCCACATTCACACGCAAGCACATAGGCGCCCTTAAGGGAATTTATCAGCTTTAAAAAACGTTATACCAGTTTCGACCGCACAGTTGAATATTTTTGTCTGATATTTTGCATACCTCATCTAAATATTGGTTTGTTTTGCCGGTTAGATTCGGGTTTAAAAAAAAATGTTTATATTTGACGTTATAAACAAGAAGAAAAGAACAATAGAAAAAAAAATGCAGTGATGCTCAGTGCTAGCTGAGTATGTATTTTTGCGGCCTGGACATCGACCCTCGGCAAAGTTACGAGGCAGACTCCCCCGAGCGCGTCGAATTACCCGAAACGGATCACCCTTTCATTATTATGGGATGCAGGCCGGTTCAAAAAACTGAAATTATGAAAGCATCGCGTGATTCAAGTTTAATTAACAGAAGTAGTTTATTCATATAATTTCAAGGAAGTGAAAAAAAGATTAATGAAAATCGGTTAATATTTGCAGTAATAATAGAAATGTTGAAGTGCACACGATAGTATGTACAGATACGCCGCAGCGTGTCGAATCATGCGGAAAGAACGAACCTTTCTTTTAAATTAAATTTATTCAGAAAAAGATCTTCTCCTTTCACTCCTATGGGATTCGAACACCAGGTCAACTGATTTCCGGTCAGGTGCTCTAACGACTGAGCTACTAGAGAGATCAGAGGAAGAATCCTTTTTCTGAAATACGCTTTATTATGCAAGATGTTATATACAAATAAATTTTTACTAGGAATCTGTATTATCATCGGAGATGGTAACGATCGATACGAAGTGAAATACTTTCACACACACTGTGAAAATGGCAATCTACAATATCGATCAAAGTTATATCCTCTAATACAGAAAATATTCAACGTCCTCAGACTAGATGGAGCTACAAATTAAAAAATTTTTAATTAAATTTATTCAGAAAAAAGATCTTCTCCTTTCACTCCGCTGGGATTCGAACACCAGGTCAACTGATTTCCGGTCATTACGAAAACTAAAATTTGAAAGTATAGCTTGATTCAATATTAATTAACAGAATTAGTTTATACATATAATTGGAAGAAAATGAAAATAAGATTCCTGAAAATCGGTCAATAATTGCAGTAATAATGTAAACGTTGAAGAGCATACAAAAGTGTAGCTGTGCCGAAAACTTGACACCTACTCCCTCAATCTGAATTATAAGTAATTGAAGTAAAATGGCTGTCTATGTGCAAAGTTTTTCTAATACATAAAATGCTACATTATACTGACAATTAGATGTTGATATAAATTGTTAGAACAATTTATTATTGTTTTTAGTAATTTCCTCTCAGAATAGAGTTATTAAGTCGCGGTTTGTTCAAAAACGTTCCACTGTTAGTCCAATTTGCAATAAAAGTGAGTTAATAATCAATTGACGTTGAGAAACATAATTGTTCTAACAATTTATTATTATTGTTGCTAATGTTCTCTTACAATACTGCTAAAAAATATTAGTTGGACACATTTTGTCCAATTTCCAATTAAGCTGAGGTAAATAATTGATTACAGTTAACAAAAGTCATTGTTTTACAAATTTTTACAAATTGTAATATTTAAAAATAATTAATAACAACTGTTGATTGTCAATTTTACATAGAAACAGTTACTGTAAATCTCTCTCACAAACATTCGAAGCAGTTTCAGTGCAAAAAAAATTATTTTCCAGGACAAAGTTTTATAATTACTTATTTCATTTGTTTACAAAATCAACAACTGTTGTATTTAAACACACATAACCAAACATATATCACTTTTCCGAATATCTACATAATTTCAGATAATAAAGGAAGAAACGAAATAGAAAAAACCACAAATTCCAAATTTTTGCAAAAAATTGTTTACGACAATTACAATTGTTGATGTTTCATAAAAATTGTGACTAACAGTCACTCTCACTATAATTTAAAGCATATTCATCCGAAAACAAATTTCTTTCAACAAAAATCACACTATTTGGCTGTTTGTTAATGTCATTTGTTTATAACAATTAAAACAGACAATCAAATTATTTGCATTTTGGGAGTACTCTTGCGTCGATTTAAGATGATTTTCATTATATGCAAACCGCTATTAAAGAGTAAATAATGATTTTGTGAAAAATCTCGATTTTCTCATACTTCGAGTAAGTATACCATTAAGCCATTTCCCCTTCAGGGTAGGCGTGACACTACCCGATTCGGGTAGTGTTTCTAGGTGGATAGTTTCTTGTAGTAAATAACTACTACAAGTGTGGGCTCACCACACTCACGGTGGGCCAACAGCACGCAGTATTCTCGAATGGTCACCCATTAGAGTAAACATATAATGAATAAACAAATGAAAATGCAACAATCTCTGGCTAAGGTGCTCTTGGAAATTTAGCGCTCTTCAATTAAAAAACAAAAAGAATTGCGGATTGGGGCAAAATTGAAGGCTGTAGACCTTTTGAACGAAAAAAATGCGTTTCCTCCCATAGTGCGGTGTATCTTTGCATATACTATCGTGTGCACTTCAACATTTCTATTATTACTGCAAATATTAACCGATTTTCATGAATCTTTTTTTCACTTTCTTGAAATTATATGAATAAACTATTTCTGCTAATTAAAATTGAATCACGCGATGCTTTCATAATTTCAGTTTTTTGAACCGGCCTGCCGGTGTGCCTCGTAACTTTGACGAGGGTCGATTGCCCAGGCCTCGAAAATACACACTCAGCTAGCACTGAGCGTCACTATATTTTTTTTCTATTGTTCTTTTCTTTTTGTTTATAACGTCAAATATAAACATTTTTTCAAAAAACCGAATCTAGCCGGCAAAACAGACCAATATTTAGATGAGGTATGCAAAATATCAGACAAAAATATTCAACCGTGCGGCCGGAAACTGGTATACCGTTTTATAACGCTGATAAATCCCCTTAATATTCTAACACTACCTCCCGAATATGGGCTTGTAACAGATTACATCCTTATTTACTAAGGTTCTACAGAGATTGAAGATATTATTTCTAACATTCTTGTTAAAATTTATATATATGTGACGTGCGCCGAAGAAAGGGGGCTTACTCTGAAAAGTGAGATTTTTCAGGGCGAGCGATCGAAGTCGACCCGATAGACCAGTGGTCGGCACGCTCTTGCCCAGGGCAGGCTACCCTGCCCGGGCTGCCCAACGACCTACTTTCTGGGCAGGTACCTGCGAGCTTGGGCAGACCGACCCTTTCCTCAGGGGTCCTTTGTTGGAAAGTAGAACAAATTGACAAAATTTAAAAATCGTTAATTTTGTAATTAGCGATTTGAAAGTGATATTTTTGGAATCTGCGAATTTTTCCGATTTCAACGATATGTAATTTGTTTATAAAGGTTGAAAATTTAAGAAGTATTTAGTATAAAATTGAATATTAAGCTAAAATTTTTTGATATTAAACTCCTTCAAATTTTCAACTTTCTTAGGCAAGTAATATATCAATGGAATCGGAAAAATTCGTAGATGCTGATTATGCTATTTTCAAATCTCTAGTTGAAAAATTAAAAGTTCTTAAATTTCTTTACTTTGACCTGCCTGTGGACAAAAGACCCTTGCTAGAGAAAGCTCACCCACACTGAGGTCCGTGAATAGAACGAAAAGTAGTAGAAAAAATTAAGCCGGGACGGGCCTGACCATACCTGGAAAGTGAGCAAAAAGTTTGCCGACCACTGCGATAGACGCGACTTTTAGGAGGTAGGGAAGACTCACGAAAACAATAAATGTGACGCGGAGGTGTAGTGGTGAGTGGTGGGAGGTGTTTCAGGGATCTCGAGCTCTTGAGCGAAAGCCCTATTTATCGGGTACCTATCAACTCAATTATTAGCAATAATAACGCTCGGAAATTTTTTGCGAAGGTTTCGTTAAAAAGAGCAACTCAAAAACTATCGAAAGGTGTAAAAACCTCGATTTCGATTTTTTTAGAGTAAGCCCCCTTTCTTCGGCGCACGTCACATATATTTTTTTGTTTTTAACTGTAGTATTCATTGTTTCTTCACACCCTTTTATTTCCTGTAACAAATAGAAACATTTTATTACATACAATCGTAACAATATTCAATTTTTGTTTGTTTGTATTTTGTTTAAAGCTTGTAAGCTATACAGTTATTGGTTTATGTATCGTTTGTGATTTTGTCAACTAATCGTTTATGTATTTCAAATGAAAGAGGTTTGGTGAATATATCGGCTATTTGATTTTTAGAAGAAATTTAACTTATTTTAACTAAATTTCGTTCAACACATTCTTTCACATAAGGTTCTCGTACTTCTGTCATATGCCGTAATTTATTTCATCCGTTCGTTTTTGCACTTGCTTCTGCAGCTTTATTATCACACTAAAGTTGCATGGGGCAGAATGATTGATTAAGAATTAATTTCAGGGATCTATCTAATGCTATCATTTCTTGGCATGTTTCACTCACTGCAACGTACTCAGCTTGTTAAGTAGATAGGGCAACATAAGATTGTTTATGGGTCTTCCATGCCACAGTGTCACCATACAATTGAATAAAAAATCCACACATCGTTAAGGAATTTTTACAATCCGCAAAGCTTGCGTCTGAAAAGGCTTGTTGATCGTTTCCTTTAGCTAAATATTTTAGACCTAAATTTTTCGTTCCCTTGAGGTATCTGAAAACTTGTTTTACCATTTTCCAATCGTCTTCTGTGGGATTAACTTGATGTCTACTCAATACATTAACGGCATACGATATATCTGAGCGTGTTGCACTTGGAAGGTATAATAGACTCCCAATAGCCTCTCTATAAGGTGAATTTTCTTTCGTTACTCTTTCTTGCAAAATACTTTTGTTATTTTCGTCTCTCATTTTTCGTTCACGATTCGCGACTTGAGTGGTGACCATTGGAGTTCTTCGAGGATTCATTTCGTTAAATTTGAATCTCGTAAGAATTTTATCTATATATTTTTCTTGATTTAAAGTTATCGTTTGATTTTCTTTGTCCCGCCTAATTCTTATACCCAGAAACTCTTGTGGTTCACCCAATTCGTTTGTTTCAAATTCGTGTTTCAACTTTGATTTCACTTCGTCAAGTTTCATTTTATCGTTACTGGCCACAAGTATGTCATCAACATACAACAATAACATTAAGAATTGTTGTTTGTCTCTCCATGTGAACAGACAAGGTTCACTGTCATCGTTTGTCAGACCGATATTCAATGCTACCTTAGTAAATATTTTATTCTAACATTTAGGACTGATTCTTAAACCATATAAGGCTCGTTTGATTTTACAGACTTTAGTTTTTCTTGTTTCTCCCGAGGATTGAGTTCCTTCAGGGATTTTCATATAGATATCTTCATTTATCGTACCATTAGGCTTATGGGGCCTATTGTATCAGAATGAATTATTCGTAAGGGTTCGGTGGCTCGTCTGCGTGTAGCATTACATGGCAATTTGTTAATTTTAGCTATCATACAAACTTCGCAGTCTAAAATAGACTCATCAAAGATTGCCTCTTTTAATTTTTCATTTTCTGGGAATTTATTTTGTAAAGACTTTAGATATGCGACCGATGCATGACCTAATCTCACGTGCCAAAGCATAGCTTTATTGTTTTTAAGAAATTTATTGTATTTATTGTCAAAAGAAGATTCTTTTTCGGATAATTCCACAATAGGTAATTTGTCAATATCACTAAATTTTCTATCCCAAATTGTTGTATCAAAATTTGAATGCTCGTATACTATTTTATTTTCGTTTTCATTTTTGTTTAATAAATTTTCTTCTATTTTCTCTCTTGCATCTGAGATGGGATTTTCGTTAATGTTTAATTGATTTTGATCCTTAGTAACAATTTTACTATCTAATTTATTTACATTTTGTTTATCAGCTTCTAATTTTTCATAATGTTCTAACATCTCACGTGCAGTTACACTTCGTGGCTTATATCTCGACTCGTTTTTGTCGTTCTTCTCATCCGTCGTTAAATGAACCAAAATTCGTTTGCTATTGTTCGTTACTTTATTTTCTTCCAAGTTTCCTTTATTGATTTCAAATTCAATAATCCAGTATTGCCTATTATAAACTCCCGTGATAAATGATTCGTTCGAAATTGGGTCAAAAATATAAATCTTTTCATTAACTAAATAAATACTAAATCCTAATTCAGCGAAGTTACGTAACGATAATAAATTTTCAGAAAGTACTTTCGCGCTCTAATTTAAGTATTCTATTGTCGTTTAGAGCTACCTCTATCATTCCCGCTTCATCCGTTCTCAAACCCGCTGATGAGTTTTTATTCCCGCATTATATCGTTCCCTGATCTGCTTCGTTAAATGTTTTAAAAATAATTCTTGAGTTAGTTAAATGTTCTGTTGCACCAGAATCGGCTAAAATTTTCGCAAAGAGTTTATTTTCATCAATATCATTAAAAGTTACGGAAACCATTTTATTATTTTTAAATCCCCTACAACTTTGTTCGTTTATTTCGTTTAAACCGTCACTATGTGCATTAAATAAAAATGTCTCACCTTTGTCTTCTGGAGCATTTGCTGAGTTAGCATAGGCCTCCTTATTCTGTTATCCTTATTTTTCTATTTTTATTATTTGAAAACTTTGTTTTTTTTTTGCATCGTTAACTCTTTCGTTATTATAAAACTTTAGTTTAAACCCCCGTGTCTTATTGTGAACGAATTTTCCACCTGGATTATGTCGTTTAAAATTTCCATACCGATAATTGGTTTTTGGAATACCTCGTCCACGTCCAGCCCTTTATTTACCCTTTAGTCGTGCAAATCATTGAGGGCACTATGCGACTTTGTGCGTCGTAAATTCATTACATTCGTAACATTTTTTGAGCCCTCTGCCCTTGTAAGGGCAGTCTCGTTCGAAATGACAATAGTCATCACACTCAAAGCATTTTATTTGCCTCTGCTTGAAGGACAAATGTCTTTAGTTGAGCGTAATTCAGACTTTTACCCGTAGTATTCTTAGTCACGAATTCGACGGCGTGCACCTCAGGAACTGTTTCCATAATGGCATTATAAAACGCATCGCGTTTTTTTCGTCAGAGAAAGGATTAGTTTCAGGTAGATTTTTGAAATTTCTAATGACTTCTTCAAACTTATCACAAAATTCAGGATAACGGAAGTTGAATTCTTTTCACATCGTTTAAGTTCTTTAATTTTGTTTAATATTTCTACCGGATCTTTCGTGTGAACAACTTTTGAATGATAATTTTAATCTAGATGGTTTATTAAAATATCTCTTACTTTGAATCTATGTTTTTCAGTCGTGGCTTCGTCAGCTTCCCTATTTGGTTTTACGTTCGAGTCTATTATATATAACAAATCACTCGTTCTTCTATGGCCAACGGCCATACCACGCTGAAAAAACCAGTTCTCGTCAGATCACTTAACTTAAGCAGCGTTGGGCGCGGTTAGTACTTGGATGGGTGACCATTCGAGAATACTGCGTGCTGTTGGCACATCGTGGGTGTGGTGAGCCCACACTTGTAGTTATTTACTTCAAGAAACTATCCACTTAGAAACACTACCCGAATCGGGTAGTGTCGCGCCTACCCTGAAAGGGAAATGGCTTAATGGTATACTTACTTATACTCGTTCTAAGTTCTGATGAAAAATAGTCATAAAAATACTCAAATTTGGTTTGTGCAGTGAGTTTATAATCACGTTTAGTTCCGGTTTCTTTATTAATTATTTCAAACTTTATTGTATTTTTAACTTCGTTCGCGAGTGTTTTTGATTTATCCTTTTTCAGATGTACTTTGGTTCAATCTGAACTTTTCAAACTCTTTTCTCACAAAAGATGCAATTTTATTATTTAAATATAAATTTTCGTCCCGAGATGCACCCATACAGGCAGAGTGTTCTTGAGTTCGTTATCTTCAAACTCCTCATCTGGAGCAGAATCGTTTGACAGATTGAGTCTTTCCATCATTTGATCCACGACTCGTTTCAATTGTTCAGCCTGTTCGTTCATTAAAGTTTTTTGTCGTTGAAACTCAGTGTTAATCATTTTCTGAGTTTTCTCCATGTTTTTTATGGTGTTCGTAGTGCTAATTAGCAACTCTCCATATTGGTTCATAAGCTTTGTTACAGTTTCGCATAAATCGCTAATAAGTTGGAATAATTTTTGTTCACTTCGTTCCTGCCCACTACTAGTCGTTTCTCCTGTAGCATGTGACACCATTTCTACAGGTTCGTTCTTCGTTACGTTCGTTATCGTTTCGTTCGTTAGGGCATTCGTTCCTATATCATTGACAGGGACATTACTGACGTGATCTTGAGATACAGTTCTTTTAAATTTACCAAATTCTTTGTTTAAAGTTTATCTAAATGGGCCTTTTCTATATTTTTGACTTTAGGCACTCTTTAGTTGCGCCTATTGGATCCGCCGGGATCACCTTATCGTTCACATCTTTATTATCCTCTCTTCTTCCTTCTCGCTTATCTTGACCATCGTCCCCCTCTAACAACATTTTCTCCTCCTCTTCCTCTGTCAATTCTGGAATTATTTCCTGCTGGATTTTCATCCTCGGTATCTCCAATTCTATCCCCTCTTGATCACATCGCTGTATCACATCGCTAATCGTTCTCCATTCGTTATTATCCATAATCGTTTTATCCAAGAGGATAAAAGTGGTTAATTTATTTTAAATTAAATACCAATAGGACTGTGCTCCTAGCTTGGCTTACCGAACAACAGGTATGACCAAGTTGAAGCAGGTAAATACGTCCACATTCGAACTCAGAATTGCTTTCGCATTTACCCTAGTCTCTTCTGCAATGATAAACTCACGGCGCCGATCCTTGCATGAGTGACCCAACATAATAATTTGGTGTCTTTATATTGTAATAAATTATCATTTAAAAATATCAGTATTCTGTGAAAAATCACCATGGTCAATTTAAAATTGATTCAGTATCATCGGTTACACACACCTGCTTTATACTGTGCTCCGTGCTCAGTGCAGAAAAGAACACTTTGTCCTTCAATCTTTAGCGTGATTTTCTCTTTTCTGTGATTTTCATCCAAACAGAAAATTGAGGTAAACTTCTGCACGGAATTTACAAACACTCTGTCTTTGTTCGTTTCTAGAAAGGAAAATAAGTAATAAGCGCTATGATATGCATATTTACTTCTCGTAAAATGTACACATCGTCAGTATAAGCTTACTTTAATATTTCGTTTTAATTGAAAAACTATCGTTTTGATATCGCCACTTCTTTCTTCTAAATATTCGTTATTAAACCTATTTCTTTGATAACTTATCTTTTCCTTTTCTTCGTTCTTTATTCTCAGAGTCTGCGAGACTAAACTTATCGAAAAATCCTAGCCACTCGGCTCTTATCTCTCTCACCTGCTGCATACCTGCTGCATACCATGCCCAATTCTGCGAATTGGCATTTGCGACTTGAAATAAAATTTCAATTCCTGCGGTCTTTGTTAACTGAAAAGCCCGATTGTTATTCAATCGTTTTCAATTGTTATGCATAAACATTAAAAACACTCGTTTTAATTATCATTTACACATCGTTAGTATTTCAAACTCGTTAAAATTACTCGCGCGAGATTTCTTTGTTTGACTTACCCTGCAAATCCATACCTGTAGTGTTGGTTTCAAAACGTGTACTGAGGTCACCCTCGTCCTGCATATCCTTTTCGTCTTTTTTTCCATTATAGACCAGAAAATACCACTCTTGCGTGGCACGTCAACGAAATGTCTTCTTTCGCAGGTGCACAAGAAACTTCCAAATATATGGTTTAAATTCTGCCGCATATATATTTTATTTTTGATTTAATATTCCACTATTTACACAAATTCACTGACGCAGTGGCAGCGTGGTCTGGGCCCATACCCTGATGGAAGTATAGGCAGGGTGTTTGAATTAAAAGGCACTTTTATATTGAAGACAAGTTCTTTATTAGTAATAAAAGTGTAATTATTATTATTAAGTATTACTAAGTAAGTATTATTAAGTAAGTATTATTATAAGTAAGTATTATTATTATTAAATAAATTAGTAATAAAAATCTTTATGCCACGCTTGATTCTGCATTACTAATCAGTACGAGTGCAAGAGCCGGCAGAGGCCAGTCGCGTTGTGGGAGTGAACATAGTAGGGCCGAAGGGGAGTGAGTTCCCACATTCACACACAAGCACATGGGCGCCCTTAATATTATAACAGAAACATTAAGGCAAAACTGGTCGTAATTGCTCAACACTCAATTTCCATGCAGAATGTTATTTTATATTTCAAAATTTCGTCCAAAGACAGTCAAATGTTTTTAAAGTATTATACAGATAAATTCATGCTAAGAACTATCCATACGAAGAACACACACAAGCCCATTGAAGGCGCTCCAACTTCAAGTCGATCAACTGAATGCGTGTGAAAGTGTCTAACCTATCGTATCTCTCTGTTCTTTCATACATTCAGGGCTCTACTTCATAAACGATATGGAACAAAATTCTGAAATTTTCACAGAATCTCTGTATTGTACCCTTCTATCGTGTACCAATTTTTGAAAAAAATGGTCAGAAACGTTTAAGCGTTGTGCTAAAATATGTTAAATTTTCAATACCTTGGGATAGGTCTTACGTGCATAAGATGCGATTTTTGATTTTACTTATCTCAACTTAGAAATTGTCAGCCCTTTTCTAATTGCAACAAACTTTAGATAACACTCTAATAAATCTACAGTCCCAATTTGAAAAAAAAATCCTCAGAAAATAATTTTATCCGTATAATACCTTAAATAAAAATGAGATTCGATAGATCTTTTTCTTTCACATAATAAAATATTTTGTAATCATTAATGTCTAATTGAAGACAGTAGTTTTCGTATGTTCAATTACAGAATATCATTAATAAGTACCTTCAGTTAATATAGTAAAATGGCCATTGTTGTGCATACAATAATTTTGTCATTTATTTTTTGGATGAAGAGTGAAAGGTTCCAGACATATGCCCACAAACGTTCCTTTGTGTCTTTTATTTGATTTTCCAAATTTTAGACTCGATATCTCCCTTTGTGTGGACTTGAGTTGTTAAAAAAAGATGTCTCTATGGTACACTGTAAAAAGATCTTTTGTGATATTTACAATTAGATTGTAATTTCACGAGCAGTGTATTTTAAATTACAATGTATAACCTGGTAAATATACCAATGTCGCTCCGAAATTCAAGATCTATTCCAACTTCACCCCATGGAACAGTATGAAATAACTGTCCGATGTAAATTTACTATGTCTGACGATGGAAATTATTTGATCAGCGTGGCACGTAGTCAATTTACGTTAGTGAATAAATTTAAATATGCTTATAAATTAACACTTTTTTTGGTAAAGTTGCAGTATCTAGCATAATTTCACACACGGGTAGTATTGTTACGTCTTGGCATCCTGAGAAATTACAAACAGGACATAAATCGACAACCCATCGACAAACTGACATGACTTGACAATGACCCATGACAGAAAGACATGGCGCTTTGGACTTTATCATAAAATTACGTCTCAGAGCCTCTAATTATTGCTCTAATAGTGATGAGTTCTATGTGAATAAAAAAGCATGTCTTTTTTATTCAAAACGATACCTAAGAAAAGTAATATGCGCTTTATTTATCCTGATACAGTGTTTAAAAATTTACAACCTCACGAAACCTCAAAATTGAAATGTGGTCCTGACAATTTACGTCCTGCATTTTTTTTTACAAAAGTGTGTAAACTTACATCGTCGCATGTAGATCAAATAATTTCCATCGTGGTACGATGTAAAATTACACCAACTTTTTTTACAGTGTAGGAATCGGGTTAGTATAACATGGCTTTAATTTTAAATTGTGGAATTTTAATGACTAATTATAAAATCGTTTTATTTTCAAGGTTTGAATTACACTCATTTTAATTTTGAAAATTCTTTTTTGAGTACTTTAAATTCTAAACTGTTTAGTTTTTAAGGTTTGACTTTTGAAAAAGACCGCACACGTTTCTTATTGAAATTGGTCCAATTTGATTTATGTTGCAGAACTACAAAATATATCAAATTGGGCCAATTTAACCGAAATCCAATTTCCATAAGGAATGTGCAGGGTCCTATAAACTTTAAATAACCCTGACATTTGTGAAAAAAGCTCGGAAATTAAAATGACGACCTTGGTATTGTGCGACAATATTCTGCAGATCTCCAGCATAATTCTGCAAAAGTGATGTGCAATGTGCATTTGACGCATTTGAATGTTCGTCAAAGACAAACTGTATAGTTGAAAGACGAACTGCAGGCAATTGTTCTTTGTAATGCTTACTATTGACGTATTTTTGTAGAGGTTTCATATTCTGGTATCACAAAATGTTATTTTCTTACTTCAGTATCAGTAAATATGTTCTCTGGTAATAGAGTCGATAAATTCTTGAACGCATTTCTGTTGTGCTTATGTTCAGTACAACGTAGCGCATTCGCATTAGAATTTTGCGCATGAGTTCTAAATTTGTTACACGTCGAACATCCAAATTCGAAACAGAAATTTTGTTCCAAAGAAACAATCGCACAATTTGTGTCAGAATACATTTCCCGAAAATGTTCCTTAATTTGTAGGAAAATGGTTTGGGATTTTGCTTAAAGATTCGTAATTTCTTTTAGCGGGTTTCTTTATAAATTGCAAGTTTAGTCGCTCGAAAAAACGATGAGACTTAATCCTTATTTGCATTGGAATTTTAAGCTGTATACAAAAGGCATGTATCAAATGTCTGATAAATTTTCTCGAACTGATGAACACGCATCGTACATGGCCCAAATACTATTTGTTTTCAGGAGCTGTCGCCTTGAAATCGTTAAGAGGACCCTGGATTCGAGCAAAACGCTATGATTAAAAAAATAAGTAAAATAAGAAAATGGAAAAAAAACCTTGCGCAATCTGATCACCTGACTATCATCTGTGATCTGAGTCTCGCCAACAGGCTATTGATACGAACTACAATCGATATTAAGCCCTTAAGGTTATGTAAATTCTACGAGGGAGGCTAGGAGTGTTCTGCAGGCAAAGATTTTCTATTGCCGAAGATGATATAAGCATTTTCACGAAAGAGTTATCTAAGTCGAGGGTAATGATCTACACTCAACTCCCGATATATAAGTACGGTTTCGGGCATGGCTCGCAGTGTCCTTCAACATTAATCAGGGGAATCCAAGCGTACACATTCAGGACCACATGAACCATTTCTGTTCGATTTGGATGCATGCTAACAGCTGACGCAACTAACGCGCTCAGAGTACTGCCCTCATGCTGTTTGTCACGCTTGACTGAGCACCGCCTCTCGCTCGGTCCCGCGGTCCCCACATCACCAAAATGCCGAGGACTTTAAATCTAAGAACGACGTAAACTGAGGGTACTTATATAAGGAGTTGAGTGTATTTTAATCTGCAACTACATCTTTTAATTTTTTTTTAAATGGTGCAACTAAAGATTTTTGCAAGTTTTCATCCTCATAATTATATACTTATTTTCAATTTTTCTATCATGTGTAGCGATAAAATATTGCTAGGCATTGTTTACGTCTTTGATAAAATTTCATAAAAAGAACTATTTCTATCCTTCGCAAATAATTGAGAATAATTAACATTATTTTCTCCTAGAGTTTTAATATTGCAGATAACTATAAAATTCAGCCATATAAATGTGAGTGATAGGTGTTAGTATTTAGATTTTAAAAGTCTGGAAAACACTCCTAGTGCTGTACCTCTTCGGGTCCCTTTTCGTAGTGAATCCCTAAGCAAGAACAAAATTTAAATAAAAAGATTTTTAAAAAAGGAGACAAGAGCGAGAAAACTGAGGAATGATAAGCGAAGCACTTTGATCTTTTGACCCAACACAACTGATGTATACGATTTTTCAACATACAAATATTATATATTGTAGCTATACAAATAGAATTATAAAAGAAGGATAGTCTTTAGAAAAATATAATGGCTAAGAAACATCATTACAAACAAGGATACTATTATCTATTGCTACGATTAATATTATTGCTTATTATTATTGCCATTTATTACGATTACTATTGATTGTGATTATTACATTATTGAGAATGTATTATTATTATTATTATTACTATTAATATTGAAATTGCTATTATTACGCTGTATAAGCAGTACAAATTTTTTAATGCGATATTTAATGCAAGAGTAGTTAGTGTCGACCGTTTAAAGGAAAATAAGATGATCAATGATTATATATGATTATTGTCCTATTCTTATTACATATAGCCGTATAAGAAGGCGGGTATCCCATTTATTGTATAAACGAGCGAAAAACGAAAACCAGATTAGGTGTTAATTTCGCGAATGATTAGTTGGTTAGTTGACTCTACTGTTAATAAATATATCGCTGGCGGATAAATTGACTAAAGATTGGCCAAACTTCTCTGAACTATATTTAATAAATAATGTTTTAAGTAGTATCGTACATTAATAATTTTACTGCAGGGGAGAGTAGGTACATACTGGATAACCGTACATACTGGACAATGCATATTCTTCATAATGCAAATGATATTAATTCACTTTAATCATTTTTTGAAAGAAGTAATTGGATTATACTTCTGGTATAAAATGATTAGACTGCATTAATATCATTCATATTACGAGAAAATATACATTATCGTGTATGTACCGCCCTCCCCTATACTATAATGTAATTTATGAAAGTGTGAAGCACAAAGGCTTGCAATGGACTTTTCGTTTTTAATATCTTTGAATACCGAAGTTATCTTTCTTTAGTCACATCGTCCGCTTTAAGCGGTCAGTACAAGTGCGTTTAGCACAGCTAGTATACGAGCAAAAATGTTTGTTGGTGGCTGAAAGTGCACCTTCGAACGTAAGCTTAAACGCTACCTAAGATTAAGTCAAGGAGAAGAAAAAAGAGAAAAGGACAGAGGAAGATAGTATGTGAAACAATTATATGAATATGCGATACAAGATACGATAATCAACATTCCTCCCCTTTTTCTTCCTTCTAAAACTCAAAAGCTTCCTATATGTTTAATAGATTAATTTCTACTTCTACCGATCATCAGAGTCCGCGAAATCCATCCGCTATGTCCAAATGTGATGGGATCATATCTCTGCATTCTTGTTTACGACTTTTCTAATCTTCTAAATGATTCGCATGAGCCTTGAGATACGACGTCTTGAGAAACGACGGTATACCACGAGAAATCATTGTATCTATTCAAAACATTATGATAAAGTCAATAAAATTCTACAAAATACGATGCGAGTCATTTTTTAATATCCCTTTCAGCGCTCCTAATGTTGTTAAATATTCTTGAAGGTTTTGAACAGAAATATTTTAGGCGACAATAAATATTCTTATGGTGACTATAGCGTGCAGTACGTGTCACACGCACGGTTAGTAGTTGTTCATTTTTTATATATTTTGACTGCGTAACGGATATTTATTGTTTTAAAAGAAAATTATTTGTATAATTGTAGTCAATACGATTTGCCTCTACGTTAATTGTAAAAAATGTTTAAATCCTTAAAATCTTGCCTTTGAGGAAAATATTCTCATCACGGCAATCTCGTTTCACGCTCGAAATATCTGTGAGATCTAAGTTCGATGAATCATTTTGAAATAGGATACTAATAGATGATAATTAATACTTGAATAAAAATATTTATGACAAAATGAACGCCTTTCAACTCCGCTTTCGGGACGACTGCTCTACCACTGAGAAGTGCTAGAGCATTCGTTCGGAAAACAAAAGGCTCGTTTCTCAGCGGAGTTGAAATGCGTAGAGTTCTAAAGAGGGAATATTACCTAGGAAAAAGTAACGGTAACGGTAATATACTGGTAATATTTCCGATCAATGTTTCCTTTTGAGAACATTCCTTTTGAACTTCCTGAACTCAAGGTCATTTGTGCTTGACGAAGTCGTCTGTAATTTGGGATCTTCTGACTTCTGTCAATGTTTTTTACGAGCAATACAGGTAAGTGTGTAAAATTTCAATTATGATTTTATTGTGCTTATTGTTCGGTTATAGTTACGCAACCCTTATGAAAAAGTATTATAGGAAATTAAGTATACGTATGATTTTTTTGCGAGTTTAGGGAAAAAAATATTGTTAAAGCCGTTAGCGCCTGTATTTTTACATATCATTTCCTATAATACTTTTTCACACAGGAATAAATGAGAAAAAATATACAAGTTCTTGAGTTTAGTGGTTTATGTTCACTTTTTCTCTGGATATTTCTAGTTTCGATCACAGATTTATAACACGAGAACTAGAATTATTATTATTATTATACCATTAAGCCATTTCCCTTTCGGGGTAGGCGTGACTCGCTCGGTTGGAAAATAGTAGTGTTGGGAAGGAGGTATAGATTTTTTAGATTGATCTAGAATTGTCGTGTTATTTATTTAAATAACACGTTCGTTCCGCAACTCTGCTCCGACCCAGGTTGCTGATCAATCTCTCTAGCGATCACCCCAAGTGAAGAGCTTCACAAGATTGTTATGTGAGGTTCCCCACTCGGGCCCATTAGTGTCCAAGGTCTTTTGTTTAAGGCGTCATTCACTCTACTCACATTCTTTTTATAAACTATTTGTAGCCACACTTTTCTGTCCTGGCATACTTCTCTAGCTTCCTTAACGTCCATGCATTTTTTCATGCAAGCTCTCCTGTTTCTATGGCTTCTTATGTCTTTTCGGATTAAGGTCTCATTCACACATTCTAATCATTCTTTCCGCGGTCTGCCTCTGGGCATACTTCCATTTCCTTTCCCTTTATACACTTGTTTCGTTAGACATTCATCTTTCATTCTTTCAACATGTCCGAACCATCTTAACTGATTTCTTTCCCATGTGTCAACTATTGTCTCCTTTGCCCCACATTCTTTGAGGATTATTTCGTTTCTCACTTTGTCCATCAGTGTTTTCCCACAAACTGTGCGCAGAGGTTTCATGCCAATTGCGTTAATTTTATTCTTATCTATTTTTTTACAGGTCCATGTCTAGCTACCGTATAGTACAGTCGGTACAAATATAGAATTATGTATTGCCATTCTAGCTTTTTTTGATATATTTTACTTCTGAGAATGGACCCTGCTCTACCGATAACCTTCTGACCCTCGTTTATGCGTCTATCTAACTCCCCATCTATCTTCCCGGCACTAGTGAATAGGCTACCTAGAGATATAAAATGTACTTATCAACTTGTTCTAATCTCTCATCATTTAGGACAATGTTGCACATTGTTTTCTCACCTTTTCCTTCAAACACTATGATTTTTGTTTTATTTACGTTAATTTTAAGGCCCATGTTCTTCATGCTTGTATTTAGTTTGCTCAACATTCTTTGTAAGTCCTCGATTGATTCTGCTATAACAACCAGGTCATCTGCGAAAGCCAACCCACGTACCCTCATTTTCTCAAGATCTACACCCTCTTCGTCGAGGAGGGCCATTCTTAGACACTTGTCCATAAATATGATAATTAGCCATGAGGACATATCGCATCCCTGTTTAACGCCTTGCATAATATCGAACCAGTCACTCAGTTTCCCATTAACCCTTACACTCGCTTTGTTACCTGCATATATTGTTTTTATTGCTTGTAGGAGCCATCCATTGACTCCGTACTCTTTGAGGACTTCCCAAAGTTTACTTCTATCCACCTTGTCAAATGCTTTTTCTAGGTCAACAAACGCACAAAAAACCTTCTTTTCTACTTTCAAACTTTTTTCTGTGATCTGTCTCAAGCTAAATATTTGATCCGTACATGTTCTTCCTGGCATAAATCCACTTGGGACTTCCCATATCTTTTCTTCTGTTATTTCCATTACCCTACGAATAAGTATTTTTGAGTATATTTTACTTACGGTACTTAATAAGCTGATACCTCTGTAATTATCGCAGTTTCTTTTATCTCCCTTCCTGTATTTTGGTACGATAATCGCTTTTCTCCACTCGTCTGGGACTTCCCCCATCTTGATACATAAATTTATCAATTCGCACAGCCTGTGAGATATGTACTCGCCACCATATTTAAGCATTTCAGCGTTAATACTGTCAGCGCCGGCAGCCTTACCGTTGTTTAAGTTCTTAATTATATCTCTAACTTCAGTGACACAGACTTTCTCAATTGGGTTTTCTGATGCATTATGTTCTATGTCGCAGTTCTGTTATCGTATAGCTTCACCTCCTGATAATTCTTTAAAAGAGTCTTTCAAAGCGTCTACTATCCCGTCTGTATCATATAGCATTTCACCTTTGCTGTTTCTCATGCTGAGAGACTTTCTGGAAATAAATAAAAATAAGTAATTTATATACATTTGAAATGTTTTGTAATTATCTTTGAAAATTTTTTTGCTGGTTGAACCAATTTGAATTAATCCAAAACAATCTGAAGCAAGTTTTTAATCCTCTTCGACCATTTTCAATTAACGTGCTTCAACCTCAAATTAAATCTCAATCTCAGTCCATGCCTCAACCCCAAACTGGATTCGAATGTATCTAAGGCTCACTTATTAATCCTCCCAGATAACAAAATGCGAGCAATATGCGACGCATTATGCACGCACGTCGTGCCGATCAACACGCACGAGATGCACTCACCAACGCAGACATATGTGTCATCAATTGAGACGCATATCGCTCGCATGTAGTGCGGGTCACGCGTGCGACGCATATCGCTAGCACGTCGTGATTATTTATGCTCGAAAAATAATAAATTAGGTAATATTAATATTTTTATACGTCAAATAAACCAAAGAGCCCATTTTTTCGGTCGTAAACAAAGGTCAGTTTTATCATTTGAAGAACCTAAACTGTGCGACGGTAATTCATTTTTCCTAAAACCTTTTTACTGTTCGACTCTTCGTAGAAATAATTTTCAAAAAACACTTCTTACACATAAAAATATAAAATAATATGAAAATATGATTTTAAATTATACTTATTCATCTAAAAACCAAAACTCCTGCAATCCTCATTTAATAAAAAAACTCACCTAAGTAAATATCGTTTATCAATTTATCTTGATATTCCTTTAGGAAATTAATCATTACAGACTTTCACTCAATTTTGCTGGTTGCCTAATTTTTCTGATGAAATGCACTATTCAATACGAAAAATGAAATATACAAAAATTTGAGACATTTAATCAAATAAATTTTGAATTGGACTTCGAGTTTGCACTTTTCCCAATCAAGTTACTAGAGATTTTTCTATCATTAGAAAGAGCATATTGTTTTAGGTTTAAATAAAAATTCATAACATTTTTTATGACTAAAAATTGATCTAAAAATCAAAGCGAATTAATTAAGAGGTTTAGAAACAGTTGAACGTATAGTAAATTATTTTGCTTTACCATAAAGAAGATAGGTTAGGTTTACTTACTGGTTATAGGATATAAAACACGATAAAACACGATAGTAAAATTCTTCGACAGATGCCAAAGGATGCTGAAAACACTTTTACTGACTTTTACAAAAACCAAAGATGGTCAGGCGTCATCAAGTTGATAGCGTGTGTGAATAGTAGACTGTCTCGTGTAGAAGAAAAACGAACCTGACGAACAGAGACAATATATATTACACGACGCGCCACTGATCCGTGCGTTTTACAAATATTAAAATTCGCACATATACTAATTATATGTGATTTTGACGTCGGAAATTAAAATTTATGTGAACATAAATTAAATTTTTAACTGCATATCATTTTTAATATTATTCGATCATTCTTCATAAATATTACAAATTAAAAGTGCAAAGAAAAAATAAATTTAACTTGAAATTTATTTGCGATTAGAATTATTGAAATTTTTCAATTTGTACCAATGTATGTTATTTAAAAACAAGTTGAAAAATAAATACAATTGATTAAGAAATTTTTAAAATATAAGTTAATTTTCACGCATCTTCATGATGACGAAATGCGACTCATAAACCTCGCAGCATGTGCCCATGTTCCGTGCTAGCGAAATGCGACTCATAACCAGCCCTATCCGACTACTGAGAAAAGTAGTTGTCGCTTACAAGTTCCACTTCACGGGTGAACTAATCCGTCGGGCGGCGCGTCGATCGCCCTGTTCCAGAAAAGCATTGGTCTTATGGAAAAGTCAATAATTAATATTAAATAAAAACATTCCCGATCATTTAAGTTTGCAAAATTAAGACCAACAACTCTTTGATGGGTAATTGATATTTAAAAAATATAAAAGTCATTGAAATCTAAAAGGATTATTGAAAAAACATTGTTTTAAAAGTGCTATATATCGCAGTATTCTCAAAATTTCATATAATGCAAGCAACATTTAAAAACGTTAAACAATTTATATTCATAATATTTTGATTTATTCTAATGGCACTTTAATATAAAATTATAACTTTACATATGTTTGTTAATAACAATAGGTATTTAACATGTGGAAGTAAGTATGTGTTTTTTGATGAAATGTTTAATAGATACTATATACTAAAAATAGCATTTATTAATAACAAATATAAATTAATTTTATAATAAATTGGAAGTCAGAACCCTATTGACAAAATAAAAATCCTAAGAGAAAACGAAATATTATAATAAAAAATGTAACAAGAAAAAATTATAATATAAAAATATTATAGAAACTTGAATAATGAAATTAGCAAATGTAATAGTATCTTAATATTTTTGTAGTATAATAAATTAGGAATTGAAAAATTCTAAATTTTAATAATTCAATTTTTAAGAACGAGAAAATTTTTTTTGGCTAAATATAACAAGCCAATTAAAATTTTTGTGTAGAAATATTTCTATAATTCAAACACATATTTATTGTATCATATTTTGTTATCAAGGAATGAAATAAACTTTCTTTTACAAAATATACGTTGAAAAAGAGGGGGGTGGGAATGAATGAATTAATTAAACGAATAAGTAAATATTCGCAAAGTCAACAAATTCAGTATATTTTTCTAAAATGCACAACTAAATAACATACAATATTAGTACTATCCTACACCTGGGACTAAATAAGGTCTCTTTAAACCCACCTGCAACAAATAATAAATCCTACTATTATAATTAATAATAAACTAATAATAACCTAATCGAGATATTCATCGTTTTCTTTTGGATTTTGATAGCGTTTATTGTCTTACTTTAAAACCCATCGAAAAATATAAAAAAGCTTCAAAATTAATAAAATGGCGGTGGCTCTTCTACAAAATATGAAAAGCTGCTTTAAAAAAAAATCAACACTTATATTTTCTGCCAATTTTTTGTTGAATGTTTAGTTTCATAACAAAGATATTTTGTGGGGTTTATGCGGGCTAAATAACTTTTGTCGCCAGCAGAATTGTTTGTATATAATCAAATTTTCTAATTTTTCTTGTAAACAACGACAGGTATGAAAAAATTTTGAGATAAAACTTTGTACGTCTAAAAAAGTTCTATGCAAATAGCCCCTTGCTCTTTTACGATATTTTGCATCATTTGCGAGAATAATTCAACAATTAAATTTTTAGGAAAAAAATAATTAACCATCTTCAAGAATGGTTTAGCCCGCATAAAGCTGATATGATGCCTTTCTTCTATTAGCAGAAACTTTGTTTAAATATTGGGAAGAATGAAAAGTGCCGTTTTCCAGGAAATCTTTTATTCATTTCATAAAATTTTGAGAACATGAAAAAAATATTTTCTGGAAAATCCCAGCTTTTTATTCTTCGCAATCTTTTTGAAAAGTTTCTGCAAAAATATCGCAAAAGAGCAAGGGGCTATTTGCATATAACTTTTTTAGACCTACAAAGTTTTTTCTCAACATTTTTTCATATCTGTCGTTGTTTGCGAGAAAAATTCGATTTTATCAAAAAAAAATTCTCCTGTCGACAAAAGTTATTTAGCCCTCATAAAACTCACAAGATATCTTCCTTATGAAAGTAAAACTTCAACAAAAAATTGGCAAAAAATGTAAGTGTCGATTTTTTTTGAAAAATCGACTTTTCATATATTTAGAAAAACCGCCATTTTATTAATATTAAACCTTTTTTATATTTTTCTGTGGATTTCAAAATAAGATAATAAGCGCTATCAAAACAAGAAGAAAACGATAAATATCTCAATTAGGTCAAAAATTATTGAGGATTAAAAAGAATTCGGAGCTTTTGAAAAACAAAGCACAAAATTCGAATAGAACTTCGTAGACATCTTTTTTTGCAAATTGGAAACATACATAATTATCGCCTAATTTTCTCTAAAAAACAACGTATGTTTTCCAACATACATTTTTTGAAGCAATTAAGAATTAGTTTTTATAATTTAATAAATAATTCTTGTTTAGGTTCTATAAAATTGCTTATAACAATAAACTCTTACATTACTTTCGTATAAAGACAAAACACTGACATTTTCTGTTCTGTTAACTTATGTGTGTAACAATTTTTTTTTAATTTTTAATTTGACTTCTATTTAAATTATTCTTTAATAATATGTGAAGGATTTGTATCCCGAATTACAAAAGGGCACTATACACGACCTGCCCTTGTAACGACTCATATTCAACTGGTCAAAAGATTCATGAAAACACACTACATCTCATTATTAACACCAAAAGCCATAATAATAAGTTAAGAACCGCTATTTTATTATTTTAAGAGTTTTTACACATAAGACTCGACGTTTTTCTGGAACAGGACGAATGAGGCGCTATCTGGTGGCTAGCGGATGAGTTCACCCGTCATGTGGAACTTGTAAGCGACAACGGCTGCTGTACAAAAAGTCGGGGGGTCGGATAGGGCTGCTCATAACGCTCGCAGCTAAGTGACCATCATATATTGCTGGCGAGATGCATGCGTTCTCGCACGCATTGCATGAGAATCACGAAATGCGGGTGACGTGCGTCGCACGCATTGTTATCTGGGGCTACTCGGTTCACTAACATCAATCCGAACCCATATCGAATCGATTTTTCAATTTGTGCCTTCAATCTTTTGTAATCCGTTAGACTTCTGAAATCTAACCAGAATGAATCCGACACCAGTCCGAATGAATACGTGTGAATCCAAAACCTATCCGAATGAATCACACACCACTCAGAAAAAAACTTTCACTCCTTCTCAATCCGATAACCAATCCAATTGAATCCACGACTCATGCCAAACAAGTTTTAATCGTTTAAATGCTCTTAACCCTTAAAGCGCCCGCGGGGTATGAAAAGACCCCACTTTTTTTGCGCGTTTATACCGAAGCTAACTTTTTGAATTCGGGTTCTATTGTTCCCTATAGCGTTAGTTGAACATCTCTTCTTTCGATCGACACAGTTGGCAAGTGGCTACAGTGGCCCCAACTTTGGCATGTTGAGCTACTGCGCTTGCCCGGCGCGGCGATCCTTATTGGTCGCTGTTGGCGCGCGATTTAAACCGGGTATAATTAAAGATTATTGAAATTAAAGTAGATAATTATTATAAATTGCACATTAATATCAGAAATTACGTAATTTGTGATGTAAGGTTAGAAAAAAATAATAATGCGTATATTTCGTTAATAATAGCATATTTTCTTTGAATTCAAAAGATAAATTTATATTTCAATAAAAAAGGTTTTTGAATAAGAAAAATGTTTATTCAAAGATTTGAAGAAACGTATTTATAATATTTTTGAAATTTTCTATATATATTTTTAACGGTGAAGTATAAGTTAGTCTTTGGAACTGAAAAAAGAAACTATCAATTACAAAATATGCGCATTATTATTTTTTTCTAACCTTACATCACAAATTACGCAATTTCTGATATTAATGTGCAATTTATAATAATTATCTACTTTAATTTCAATTATTGTTAATTATATCCAACGGCAAACGTTGTTATGGCAACGGCCATACCACGCTGGAAACACCAGTTCCCGTTAGATCACTGAAGTTAAGCAGTGTTGGGCGCGGTTAGTACTTGGATGGGTGACCGTCTGATACTACTGCGTTGCTGTTGGCGGTGGTGGGTGTGGTGAGCCCACACTTGTAGTTATTTAATGCAAGAGACTATCCACCTAGAAACAGTACCCGAATCGGGTAGTGTCACGCTTACCCCCCTTGAGGCTCGCCGAAAGGGAAATGGCTTAATGGTATATATATATATATATATATATATATATATATATATATATCCGGTTTGAATCGCGCGCCAACAGCGACCAATGAGAACCGCTGCGCCGGGCAAGCACAGTAGCTCAACATGCCAAAGTTGGGGCCACTCAGTGATGTTAATAGACTGCGACTTTTTCAACTGCGCTAGCGTTGCATTGGAAGGGGAAAGCCACGTTATTGGCCATAATACGCGCGCTTATTTTAAATGCTTCAAATTTACACAAATATGGTGACGGACTAAAAATAAGGAATAATGGTACTTTTAGTTTTGAGTCGAGAAATTATATTAATTTATGTCAATATGGTTCATATATATTACTGCAATAACTATAAGTGATTGCATTAGGTTATATAATATAATAGTATATACATATATTTTATGCAATTTTTAGATCGAAAAATGTATATCCTGTTGATATTTTTTTTTTATTTTTCACTTCAGGGAAGAATATTAGATTTTATTATTTATCTTTTATATTATTTGACTTCTAGATTTTTTTAAATATTTTTTTCGGGGTAAGGGTCTGATTGAAAAAAATATATTTGACACTATTTGACCCAGAGTTGATTATAGCGGAACTGATAGCTTCTAATCAACTAAGACCGTGATATATCCTGTTATCGCAGAAAATCACGGATCAAGAGGAGAAAACCTCGAAAAAAAATTATAATAAAAATTCGAAAAAGAACTTTCTTAACTTCAATTTTAATACACATTATACACACCGTTAGTCAAAATAAGATTTTTTTCAAATTTAAAAAATTTGAACTTCAGGGCAGTTCATTTACGATTTTTAGACAAACTTTGATAATTTAATCGGATATTAAGTACATTACATTTTCCATAGTAATAATAATAAAATACGGTGTTATCATGGATCTCATAGTTATTGCAGTAACATATATGAACCATATTAGCATAAATTATTATAATTTCTCGACTTGAAAATAAAAATGAATTTGAAGCATTTAAAATAAGCGCGCGTATTGCGGCCAATAGCGTGGCTTTCCCCTTCCAACGCAACGCTTGCGCAGTTGAAAAAGTCGCGTTCTATTAGCAGTTAGCACCACTGGATACAAGCGTCTAGGGAAAATGAGAGTATTTGGTTTTGTGCAGGGCATGCGCACTGTGACCTTTCAGCCGCTTGCATTCTGCGCGCCATAATTTGAATGATGAAGACGTCAAATTGTAGTTATTTCACTACGAAAGCGAATAACGCTCAGTAAATATTTTTTTTCAGATTAAACGTAGTTATATATCGGTCTTCTACTTGAAACTTAAACTAATAATTTTCTGGCAAGGAATTTTAAGCTTGAAAGAAAGAATTTAAACTAACAATCTATAACTGTTTTTTTTACAATTTTTAAGAAGTTCTCTTATTAAATATTAGGATTAGGATTGAGTTCCCTTGCTTTATATAAAAAATGTGTTATAATTTTAACGGCAAAAATAAAATTTTAAAAATATCAAAAATTTTTAAATAAAAATGAAATTAAATGTTTAAGTACTTAATAAACTTTATTGCGAGTCATCTACATTGGCAGCCATCAATTGCAATGCAATTTTATTACTGTCCTGACTGTTAGGACTACTCAAGGCTCTCTTTGGTTTTGTTCTCGTTTTCTTTGCAGAGAAAAAACGCCTTTGTGGGACGATTTTTTTGTTGTGTGGCACCGCCAATGTGCACTTGTTTTCTGATACGGTCCTCGCATTCCTGACAGCCTCTATCGTTGGTTGAACAGGTGCACAAAGTCTCATCACTGCTTCCAATTCATCGAGCGCTTTGATTTGATCCACCTGATCCACCTGACCGATAAACTTATTTTGACATTTGAGAACGTTTTCGCAGAGTATATTATGGTTAAAATTTGAACTTCATTTTTTTAGTTCGACAGTTGAGGGACATGGCGTACTATCACTTTAGGGCGACGAATTATATAATAAACATAATAAATCTCCTAATGCTAATGTATTCATTATAGTAAATAATTCACAATAAGAAACTTACCTTTATGAAATTCCTTCATATGCACATTTAAATAATAGTGCTTTTTAAATTCCTTGTGGCATTTAGTACATTTTGCCATGGCATTTTTTTTTGGTTTCTGAGGTGGCACTTTATCAAACACCGCTACAATTAAATTAGAAACAAATTGAGAAAAATGTTTATGTTTAATGTTAGGTTCTATTTAGAAAAGATTTTTTTTTCTTACCAGGATGAAGCCGTTTTACGTGTATTTTATAATTAGAGAATCTAGTGAAAGTAATATTGCAAGTTTCACAAAACATTGTAAAACAATTTAACTACGTAACTGTAACGATTGTATACACTGTACTGGGAATAGTCACATTTGTCACTAACTTGGGTCTGAGGTTCAAACCATAGCGCGCTAAATCGGAGCGGCTGAAAGACCGTAGCGCGCATAACCAAATATTTATAATTTTTTATAGAAGTCAAAAGAACTTAATCCTAGTCCTAATAATTCTTTTATACCTATATACTTAGTTTCGCAATAAATAATAGTGTAAAATTCAAGCCATAAAAATTTTTTTCGAATAAGAGAGTACTTATAGATTGTCAGTTTAAATTCTTTCTTTCAAGCTTAAAATTCCTTACCAGAAAATTAGTAGTTTAAGTTTCAAGTAGAAGACCGATATATAACTACGTTTAATCTGAAAAAAATATTTACTGAGCGTTATTTCCTTTCGTAGTGAAATAACTACAATTTGACGTCTTCATAATTCAAATTATGGCGCGCAGAATGCAAGCGGCTGAAAGGTCACAGTGCGCATGCCCTGCACAAAACCAAATACTCTCCTTTTCCCTAGACGCTTGGGACAAAGATTATTTGGCAAAAATCTCGGCAAACCGGCGTCGCTTGACAATTCAGGGCAGTATGAAAAATATCTGGGCCCTGTTTCACGAGTGATTTGTTGCTTCAAAAATTTGGTTAATAGATGAGTTAAACATTTTATCACTTTCAATGATTGCATTGATTTTTTATAAAATACATTTTTTTTAAAGGAACTGATAATATTCTTGTATGAATAATATTATCCAATCTGATATCTCAGTAACTCATTATAATAAACCTGAGTGTATTTAGATGTAATATTTTATAAATTGTACTCATTTAATTAAATCTTATTATCTTAGTGTATAAATTTCGAGAGAAAAAATTCCTCATGTTTTGAATCCCATAGTAAATGAATGAATTGAAAATAGAAAGAGTTAATTTTTATTTAAAATATTGTGAAACATAACCTGTCGGCATACATGTGATAAAAGCGCCTTTTTGACTACAACCAAGCATCTTTTGACAGAACTAAGGAGTCAGATATATAATTAATGTGTACAATATTATATATTAATTAAAAAAAAATATATATTTTCTGACAGTTAAAAGATTGTAGTAATAAAACATTGTTGACTATTTAAAAAAGAAGTTTGTGATTTTGAAAATTAACGCATTAAATGCTCTTTTTATAATTTTTGGTATCAGAAAACGCTTTTGATTTTGAAAAATCTGGACAGGGATTGGAGTAGAGATTAGAAATAAAATAAAGGTATAATTAATTTTCTCGTTCAGCTAATTTTTTGTTTCAAGTAATTTCTTAAAAATAATAATAATGGGATTTTACAATATTTACATGCATTAATCTAATTGAACCGAATTGGATTTGGACCGACCGCGGCCGGTGTTCCATGCGTTCCATATTCGGCACTGCTCAATCGGGCTCGATCGGAAAACGGCGGAAACACTCGAGAAGCATTCTCAAACGAAACTATATGAAAAATCAACAATAAGGATTTCATAGTTTGCTACACTGTAAAAAAATGTCCTCGAAATTTTACATATTCTGTCGCGGTAAAATTGCACTGATGCATAAAATACGCCGCGGCAGCGCATGTTATTTCACATTCGTTACTGAAAATTACACCGTCGGTCGTACGAAATAAAAGGACCCTGCACTAGCGTGGTAATTTTCCGCCAACTGTCGTTGTAATCTTACGGACTAAAGTAGCAGCATTCCACGGTACCGAACTGAATATTACAATGTGTTCGTAATTTTATGTTTGGAATTATGTGATTTTACATTTTTTATGTTAACAAGTGTTGTAATAACAAAATGTATTATTGTAGGTAGATAACCATGAATCAATCCAATGATCCAATGTAGCTTCAAACTTAATCGGTTATTCGCTATACATGTCAAAGCGTGTCAAAAAATTGTCCTTGTTTCTGTTTCTACAGAGATAGACATATATATTAAGTGAATTTGAATAAACTCGCGTGGAAAAAGTTTGAAGCGTCTCGGCGTCCTTGTAGAAACATAACCTAAATTTTGTTGTATATATATTAATTTATATTTGTATCTGAAATAATCTATGTACTTTATAAGTACTGCAAAAATGTAGAGAAAGCAATTAAAGACGAAAGTCAGATTTGCAAAGGATTCATTTCAAAGCTTTCCCATGAAATTTTTAGGTTATTGTTACTCTCGCTAGGTAAAAATCCATTAGCAGCTTCGAAATTTCACCACTGGATGGAAATGTTACGGTCGACTTTTTAAAATTCCCAACAGAGTGGGATTTTACATCTCGTCGCGGAAAGTTACCACGTTCGTGCAGGGTCCTTTTATTTCCTACGCCTGACGATGTAAAATTTCGTTGATTTTTTTTACAGTGTATGCATTTCTGTCAACTTCATATAGACAATATAAATTTCTAAAATACGTTTTCGAGATTATGATATTTACTATTTTTCTTATTCAAATTATTTTTCGAAAACTCAGTAAAAAGAATATCACTTTTTCATAGTGTTAATTCTTGAAATGGAGATTCATAATATTTCGTATTTAGAATACTACTTTGTCGTCTTCGTGTTTTAAATACTCGTATGATAATATTAAACTTCGGTACTGTAATACGAATAAGTGTAATAAAACCTCAGTTTTCCCTATTTTGGTACGATTTTATACCAAATTCTAATTCATTTTTTTCATTTATTCTAACAAAAGGTCTCTCAGTGTACCATTTCTTTGAATCAAAGAAATTTCCTTTGATTCAAATAAGTTTTTTTTTCAGTGTGACTATTTATTATAAAAAGAATGTATTTATTTATTTCAATTAATTCTTTATAATAAATTTTTACTACAGGCTTGAAAAGGGACCACATAGAAACCGAAGCGTAGCCAATTCAAACTTAAGTTTCCTTTTTTGTTTATTTGACCTTTGGCACCGAAAATTTATTTATACACCAAATAAGAGGTCAAAACTGAAGAAGAATAAATAGTAGTTTGAGTTAGGAACAGCACAGAGATATTCGATATCGTTAAGTGGCATGTGCGCGCAGATTTTCTCAATACAATTCGTTAAAACGGATGACGGTTTCTCGGATATTTTAACAATTAATTGTAACATGCCACATACATTGGTATAAGCCTTTTTTTACGTACTTTTTGAACAATTGTATATTGTGTCTGAATTCCCGAGTGTACTATGAAATTATAGATTTTTACGTATAATCTGTTTTTTAATTGAGCGTAAGGGGTCGTGAACATAATGCGTAACGCGTTTTTCTTTTATTTATATCGTTGTATCCCTTCTGGCTTCATGAAAATTTAATTCTCGTCTTTAGTACAACAGAAGAAAAACGTATTATGTGCACGACCCCTAAGTGTTATCAGAGAACGTTCATTACTTTTAGCTGATGACATATATAAGCAGCCGTTTTCTATTTTTTTTTTAACATGAAACTTTGTTCAGGAAGGGTCAATTTTTGTAAACATGATGCATTGACTCTACACTGTAAAAACTATGGTTCCATTTTCTTTGAACATCATTTTTTTGGCGTTCTATTATAATACCAAATCGTCTTGTTTTGAAGTCATCGTACGTACGATTTTACTTTGAAAAAGCAGAGATTTGCAAGACCCGGACCCGTCTCAAAATTTATGGGTCCGGGTTCAACAGTCTACATCAGGAGATCCAATGTGAAAACTTGCGTCTGGGTATCTCAAAAATTCAATGCCGTATTTTTCGGGTCGGATCTCCAGTAGCACCAGCAGCCTCATTGGATGTTGAACGCGCGCTTATTTGAAATGATTAATTATGGAAATCAATTTTTTAGAATACATAATAATTATAAAGTACAAAGAATATTAGGAATCTTTCTCTAAAAAATAGGTGTGTCACGAAAGTATCGAAAGCATTGTTGTAGCTTTTTCTTAATGCCTATTGGGTAATTTGAAAAACTCGAAGGATCCATCTTGCCAATTTCACAGACGTAATGAGAATCGAGTTTCCGTTGATTAGGATTTATCAATTTAAATCTTTATTATTACATTTTCAGTAAGAATAATTAATTTTCGTCAAAGAAAAAGAAAAAAAACTGTTAAATTAAACCAAGAAATACAAATTTTCAATAGAAAAATTACATTTTTAACCAAGAAAGATTTTTCAATCAATGAATAAAAAAAATCTCATCTAAAATGTGGAGTTTTTAAGTTATAAAGACGAATTTTTGAAAAAAAAGATCAACTTTCTAGCAAAAATGAAATAGCTACATTTTCATTTTCGGAAAAATAAAAAATTTTCAACCAAATTTGTTAAATTTTTTACTAGCGGAATGAACTTTTAACTAAAATTCTGCATCTTCAATAAAAAAAAATTTTTCAACCAAAAAGGTTATATTTTTAACAAAAAAAAGATAAATTTTACAACAAAAGATTGAATTGTTTAATTTTAAGTTAGATAAATAAGTTTATAACCAATTAAAATAAATTTTCAATGAAATAGTTAAATTTTCAACCAAACAGATTAAATGCCTATCAGAAAAAAATCAACGAAAAATGGAATATTTAAATTTTAAGTTAAAAAAATTAATTTTCAATAAAAAAAAAATATAATTTTCAACCGAAAGATTGAAATTTCAA
>CAKNYM010051740.1:286594-324463 GCA_932195095.1 Andricus curvator | reverse complement strand
GAAATTCGAACTGTTCGTAAGAAACTTCGAAATTTATCCATATATTTCTCATAGAAATAAGGATTTAATGTTTCATTTTTTTATCTCGTATCCGAGACCTAGCTACAAGTTCGTGACTTCTTCACGGATAAATTTTTTCCGTGTGTCTTTCGAGAAAACGGAAGTTGACAGATTACCAAAGCTTTCGTATCGGACAAAGCGTCTCCTTTCTTTAATTAATCGGATTTATTAACTTTCAAATTCATTATCAGTTTCTTCTTCAATGTTCTCCTAATTCTACAAGCTTATGGTGAAAGTAGTCTTTATTCTCTAATTTCATTGAGTATATCTTTTTTTTCTGACACAAGTCTATCATCTTCGTTTGAAGGCGTAGATCGCAAATTGAAAGGTAGAACTTCTCGTAAGGCAAATGGCAGTCTTGTGATTTAATATTCTCCACATTGACTTTAAATTAAATTGCTCTCCTTTTTCAAAGAGTCTTTACCCATTTTCTGTCCATTATCTTGTCAAAATTAATTAAGACTTTCAATCATTTAGTTAATATAATGTTATAATGAAATAAATATGATTAAATTAGGTTATTAATTTTTTTAACGAAGGCGGAAATTATATTCGGAATTTAATCCAACCTATTTTCCCAAATCAAAATTTAATTAGAGAAGATATGTAAAAACTGACCCATTTAACAATGAAGATCAAATACAAAAAATATGCCACTTTTTAATATTCTTGTTATTAAATCTGAGTTATTTTTATCGTCATTAACCATTTTTATTCAATTTGGGTAGCGTCGTAATGCTTTTAATTAATTATTATAAGCATCGCCTTCAGATTTTTAATTAGAATTTCACAATATTTAACTTAATTGGAATAAGTATCTAGTTTCTGCACATACCTTCTCAAACATTTCATTGTAAGTTACGTAACCTTCATAATTAGATCTCAGCCACTTCTTAGCAAACTCTTGAGCTAAAGACATTGCTGGTTCATAACCAGTTTCACGAAGTCCAAGTATCACCATTGACTGTAAAGGTGACCAAGAATTTGGCAAATCCCATTGTTCTCCAGTTTCGGCTAATGATGTAGGAATTCCACCTATTCATCAAAAATGTAAATTCTTTGAATATTTGATTTTTCATTTAACTGAAAGATAGATGGGAGAAAATTAATTCATTATAGAGGGTTTTTTTTTCGGGTGCAGGACCTGCATTAAGTATTCTAAAGAAAATGTAAGAGTATACGAATCACTGATCCCTATATACGTACCACTCCTTGTGTGAATTAATCACTAGTTTTTTTAAACACTAATGGAATACATTTTTTCATTCAAACGTTTAAAGTTTTTGACGTTCAAATAGTACCTATACTTTGCATAACTGAACAATTGCATATAAAAACTTTTTTTGAAAATAAACAATGACAAAGTTGAAAGACCAATTCCATTTCAAATCACGCAGAGAGAGGTCAAGCTTAGGGTGTCAGAAAGATTTGCTTTCGGAGATATCATTCTATGGTGAAAATAAAGGAACACTTATTACATTTTCTTTTGGATTTGTTTTACAGTCATTCGAAGATTACTTTGCGAATTCTCAAAAATTGACAGAAAGTTTTTTTAAAATACATACGTTTGCTTGCATCGTTTACGAGAAAAAAATGTCGGCCTCAAAAATGGTTTTTGTCCGACCCCCCTTGAAAACGCGCCATTGCATGCACGTGAGGCAGGCGTAATGTGGCCGCTTTCAGCCCAGGGACGTTCGACCATGCGCACTCCGCCGCCGGGCCAACATGAAACTTTACGCCCGCTACATAACAATTTACGCCCGCTAAATAACACTTTACGTCCGCTACATAAAACTTTACGCCCGCTACACATAATTATCTTTATCTTTCAAAAAATTGTATCGCTGGACCCCACAGTCTTCCTTCTGCAAAGTACGCTATTTCTTTCTTTCACTTATAATCTAAAATTGTCAAGTACACCAAACATCCTCTATCTGCTTAACATGCTTGTTTTCAAGAAGGGTAGGACAAAAAGTATATTGTGTATCAAGGGCGTACGGCTATTTTGACGAGTGTGAATTTGCCGCCCGAGCGAAGCCTTGATACACAATATACTATTAGCCCAAATAAAACTGATAGGATACCTTTTTTATACCAGTAGAAACTTTTGAAAAATATTGGAAAAAATAAACAAGGTGGGACTTTTCAGGAAATCTTTTTTATTTTTCTCATCGGATTTTGCAAACATGAACAGAAGATTTTCAAGAAAACCCTACATTTGTATTATTTTTTCCGATATTTTTAAAAACCTTCAGCTAATATGAAAAGGTATTCTACCAGTTTTTTACGGACTAAAACATTTTTGAGGCTCGAACAAATTTGTTTTAAATATAATTTTAGATTTTTTCTCGTAAACGATGCAAGCTAACACAAAAGAGTAAGAGGTGTTTTTCTTATAACTTTGCTAGATGTTTCAACTTTTATCTGGAAATTTTTTGTACGTTCCGAGAACTTTCTCTTTATGAATATTGAGAAAAATGAAAACATTCGATTTGACCAAAGTAATGTTTTTCAATGCGAAGCAGTGGTTTATCAAGAACAAATCTCACGAGAGATGTAGTTTCCTTACTATAAAATCTCTAAACGATATTCTTGATTTCGATAGTCACGATTATATCGTTTGCGCCTGCTGTGGGTGTGACACGAGGCATCAGTGCGCTAGAAAGTGATGGAACATATCACGTTTCGATAGTCACGATTATATCGTTTTCGCAGCTATGGGTGTGACACGAGGCATCAGTGCGTTAGAAAGTGATGGAACATGTCACGATTCATACTTTTCGCCTGCTTTATGCGTGTGTCGCGAGGCATCAGTGCGTTAGAAAGTGATGGAACGTGTCATGATTTTTCGTTCTTCAGTTGAAGTCATTTGATCCCAACGGAGCCGCCTTGATCTGCGCTTGCTTGGATTATAGTGACGTTCATTGGCTACAGTGTGCGTCTGCATTTGAATATTAAATACGTATGCAAACTAGAGCCAATGAGTGCCAGTCAGTTGAAGCATGCGCATGTCTTTCGGGATCAGTGTTCGAATCGTAGTTCGAGTTCGATAATACGACGACGTGTTTCTTCGCATTTAGTAATGTGATCCGCCTGTTTGTATACAAACTCGCGTACGTTTCGGTTCTACTTTGCCTATAGAAACTCTATTTCGTTTCGAATAATTATTTTTTTCGTTTTGAATAGACGAATGTCAGAGATCTGTGTATGTCTACAGATCAATCATTTTATAATTTAAAAAGATGTTCTGATAATCTGAAGGGGTTTCAAAGATGTTTAAAGACTATAGGGTATTTTTTTATAATCCAAGGAATTTTCAAGAATTTTAAACAATTGCAGGGAATTTCAAAAGATTTCGAATAATTTGGAATATTTTAAGATATTATGAAAAATGTTAAGGAGTTTTCAATTGATGCATATTTTAGGGTATTTGAAAAGAATCCAAGGCATTTGAGATGCCAAAAGATTTTAAAGAGTTTGAAATATTTGAGGATATTTTAACAGATTTCAAGGAATTTTCAAGTGATTTTAGTCATTTAGTGGATTTTAAGTATTTTAGAGTATCTTAAAAGATTGAAAAGTATTGTCGGGACCTTTAAAATGTTTCGAGTAATTTTAAAATATTTAAACTAAATCTTTAGGAAATTTCAAAAGAATGCAAGGTATTTTCAAAAGATTTACATAATTTAAAGGTGATTAACATTTTTTTAGAGGATTTGAAAACTTTTGGAGTATTTCGAAAATTCCAAGGAATTTTCAATTTATTTCAGTAATTTAATTGATTTCAGAAAATTTGAGATATTTTAGAGTATTTAAAAAAATTTCATGGCATTTTCGAAAGCTTTAAAACATTTTAAGGAATTAAGAATTTTCAGTTGGTTTCAGTAATTTAACTGATATCATATGATTTTAAAAGATTCTGAGTCATTTTCGAAATCTTTAAAAAGTTTCAAGTAAAATGTTTTAGGGTATCTTAACAGATTCTAAGGAATTTTCAATTGATTTCAGTAATTTAATTGGATTTCAGAGGATTTAAAAAATATCAAGTGAGATTTGAAAAAATGTTCATGGGTATTGTATCAAAGAGTTTCCTAAAATTTCGAAAATATAGACCGATTTGATAGGACCTATGCCAGGTTTTAGGGTATATTAAAAGATTCCAAGGAATTTTTAATTAATTTCGGTAACCTGATAGGATTTGAAATAATCAAAAATATTTCAGGGTACTTCAAAGATTCCGAAGTACTTTCAAGAGATTTACAAATTTTAAGGCATTCCAAAAGATTTTAAAGTTCTTGAAATATCTTAGGGTATTTTCAAAAGATTTCAGTAATTTGAAGTGATTCAATTCTTTCTCTTTTTTCCTCCGTTATTTATTTGTCTCTAATGAGCCGAAAAGGAGGTAGTTTGGGAACCTAATTTTGGTTTGGAATGTATTCCATGCTATTTTTGCATAAAATGATTCATAAGAAAGTAGATTTCATTTTGATTTCAAATTAAAAAAAAAACGATTCTCACTATTTGAGGGCTTTTGAAAAGGGCACTTTCAGAAGATTTGAAAAATTTCTAGGAATTTCCAAGGATTTGACTGATTTTAAGGTATTTGAAAAATTTGCATAGTGTATTAAAAATTTTTTTGAAATTTTGGAAAATATGGAGCGATTTCGTAAGGCCTATTATGATATCTCGAAAAATCCCAAGTGACTTTGTAAGATTTCCGAGGATTTCAATGATTTTAAGGGAGTTTGAAAGCTCACAAGGTATTTTGATAAATTTTCCAGGATTTCAAGTTATGTCATCAGATTTCGTGTAATTTCAAGGGATATCATAATATTTCAATAGATTTCTAAGAATTTATTCACAAGAATTCATGGATTTCGTATGATTATTCAAAAATATTTTCAAATATTTCAAGGTTTTATCAAAGATTTCAAAGAATTTGAAAGATTTTAGGATATCTTAAAAGATTCCAAGGAATTTTCTATTAATTCAAAGAATTTGAAATATTTAAGGTATTTTTAAAAACCAAAGGAATTTCTAAGTGCTTCAATACATTTCAAGGCATTTCAACAGATTTTAAAGGATTTGGAATATTTAAGGGTATTTTTAAAAACTTCAAGGGATTTTCAAGAACTTTACAAAGTTTGAAGTGACTTTTAATATCTTTAAGAGAAATAAACAATTTTTTTTTAGTTTTCAAGAATTTTGTAGAACTTCTGAATATATGAAACTATTTCATAGGACCTGCAAGGTTTAAATATATTTTAAAATATTTAAATGAATTTCATGAGATTTCCGAAGATTACAATGATTTTAATGGATTTTAAAAGCTCTCAAGGTATTTCAATAAATTTTCCAGGATTCAAGAAAATATTATAAAATTTGATTCAACTTCATGCGATTTTATAATATTTTAATGTATTTTAAAGAATTCATTCACAAGAAGTGAGGGATTTTGTAGGTTTTCACATATTTGAAGAGATTTTAAAATATGTTTTGCAATTAATTTGAATTCATTTGAAATTCACCCTGAATCATTACTAATTCATTCAGAATTATTTTATTATCTCTTTCCAATTTTTTAATTTAACTGATTTCCTTTCAATTAAATCAATTCTGTTCAGTTCAAACAATTTTTTTTTAATTTCAGTTTTTGTTTAATTCGTGTTGATACACATATTGACTTTCAGTCACTTTTTGGATTAGAAATTAGTCTTGCTGCAAAAAACGTCAAATTAAAAATTATTGCTTCACACTCACGAGATATTCTCTGGAAATCTGCTTTCCGCCAACATCGCATTCAAAATACAGTACACCTTCAAATACTTGTCAATACGAAGTTTTTTTTAGGGTACTTTTTTCTGCTTTTTTCGGTTTAGATGGGTCACTTTTTTAAAATAAATTGAAGCTGTGACAGCCTTTAGAATAATAAATGGCAAATTCAGGTCTCGGGGTCAACACACTATTGACACTTTTTTTAAAGCGTTGACGCTGTTTTGCTATCACTTCGAAGAAAATACACTGAAGACACTACTTTCAAATCAAAAACACGAATTTATCAACCAAGAAAGATTTTTCAAACAATAAAAAAAAATGTCATAAAAAATGTTGATTTTTCAAGCCAAGAACATGGGCTTTCAACAAAACTGTTAAATATTTAACTGAATATTTAAATTTTCAATCAAAAATATGAATTTAAAACCAAAAAGATCAATTTTTAACCACAAATGGAGCAGATAAATTTCAAACTTTAATATTTTTACTAATGGAGGATATTATCTACATTTTGAAACGATAATTAAACAATGATATCGAGGAAAAACCTACTAAAAAAATTAAACTATCAGATGAAAACAATGCTTCATAAAAATAGTATATAAAAAGCGACGATGTAAACCAAATACTTTGTGCAACGTTTTTGTATTATTACTTATATAACATATATGTGGATTTAAAAAATAAAATTTATAAACTGGGCCAGTACCCGTCAGAAATATCAGGACCTGCAGGTGGTCCTTCGATTTTAATCAAACTTTGTAAAATTATAATGCTGTACTTTATACTTTCAATCATTTTATGAAAAATATTTTACATACAATTTTTGTCTATAGAAAGAATCCATGTAAAATTAGACATGTTCTACAAGTACAGTTGCAGAATATATCAGGTCGAAAATATTTTTCTTGGTTAAATTATGCGATTATTATTATTATTATAGATTAGCAGTTCGAACTCGTAAGTTCATTGCCTCATCTACCCGAGACCGCCACACATCTCTATCTTGTGCATTCTCCATCCAGTTTAAGTAATCATGTCCTAGTTCTTTTAGATCATCCCTTACATTTTTCTCCCATCTGTTTCTCGGTCTGCCTAGGGGTCTCTTACCAGTCGGTCTCCCTCTTAAAACTTGCGCCACTGTTCTTTCATTGCCCATTCTTGCTACATGCCCCGCCCATCTTAATTTACGCGCTTTCATTACTCTATTAATATTTGCTGACCCGTAGAGAGCGTGCAGCTCATTATTATGCAGTTTTCTCCACTCGCCGGTCTCTTCGTCCCTTTTTGGACCATAGATTTTTCTAAGTACTTTATTCTCGAAAACTCTAAACCTATTCTCTTCTCCTTTCGTCAGCGCCCACGTTTCACACCCGTACATGACGACCGGCATTATTATCGTTTTGTAAATTCTTACTTTGATGTTTCTAGATAGCGATCGCGATTTTAGTAGCGTGTTTGCTGCATAATAGCACCTATTGCCAGCGTGTAGCCGCGCATTGATTTCCGTTTTAATCTTATTTTCGCTAGTTATAATAGACCCGAGGTATTTAAACTCGTTAACCCTTTCGAATTTCATATTTCCGGCCATTAGATCCCCGTCTTGATTACTTTGTCCGGACCTGACGACGGTCATATATTTTGTCTTCGATTCGCTAACTTCCAAGCCAATCTCTTTGGCTTTTGCGATCAAGATTTCTGCATTTTTAGCTACCGTTTCTTTATCATCCCCTAGTACGTCGAGATCATCCGCATATCCAAGAATTTGTATTACCCCATTGAGGGTAGCACCGGTCGGATTCGCCTGCACTTGCCTAACCACGTATTCTAAAACTAAGTTAAAAAGGACGCACGAAAGTGCATCGCCCTGTTTCAGGCCATCGCGGATCGAAAACTCTTCAGATAAACTACCGTTTACGCGTATTCTACCCTTACTGCCGCTTAAGCAAATTTCGATAAGTCTAACCAATTTTCTTGGCACACCCAAGAACTCTAGGATCCAGTACATTCGCGCGCGTATAATAGAGTCGTAAGCTTTTTTAAAATCGATAAATAGCTGATGTACTGCTTCTTTAAATTCCCATTTCTTTTCTAACAGTTGTCTAATTGTAAACATTTGATCGCTTGTAGATCGGTTTCGGCGGAATCCACACTGGTAATCCCCAATGATTTCCTCGGCAAAAGGAGTTAGTCTACTTAGGATAACATTAGACAGGATCTTGTAGCACGAAGGCACAAGTGAAATTCCCCGATAGTTGTTACAGTTAGTTTTATCGCCTTTTTTAAAGATGGGAATAATGATAGAGGTATTCCATTCTTCCGGCATGCGTTCTGTTTTCCAAACTGCGCGTATCAATTTACAAATTTGCCTTGTGAGGCAAGGGCCTCCATTTTTTATCAGTTCTGACGGTAGGTCATCGATGCCCGCGGCTTTGTTATTTTTCAACTTCTTGATGGCCATTTCTATTTCTATATCAGTAGGATCGTTAATTAATAGATCAGCAGTGTGGATTTCGCCGAGATTACCTTCAACGGGGGCTTCACGTACATTTAATAGTTTATCGAAATAATCTTTCCATAAATTCAGTCTCTCTGTCGCATCGGCTACTAGATTGCCATTTTCGTCCCTCATTACTTCCGTTCTACTTTGAAAGCCTTTCTTTATAAAATTGATTCCCCTGTACATCTCACGCGGGTTATTTTGTTTATTATGCGCTTCTATTGCTAGTATTTTATTCTTTTCCCACTCCCTTTTCTTGGATCTATAGAGCCTATTTGTACTTTTGCTAATCTCGAGATATTTCTTATGTGTTTGATCGCACTTATTTTGTAAACTACTTAGTCTGGCCTTCCGACGTTTCTCAAACCAGAGTTTGCACTCTTCGTCAAACCATGGTTTGCTTTTGGTTACTTTCTTAAAACCTATCGAAAGTTTCGCGGCTGCCTTTATCGCCTTTTTCGTATTGCTCCACAGGGTTTCCGGGTCCTCCTCGCGATTATTGTTATCGTCTCTCTGTTCTTGGAGAGCGTCGAAACTATTAGAAATCTCAACTTGGTAATTTAATGTTTCTGTTGCTGTTTTGAACTTATCTATATTGAAACGAACTGTTGGCTCTGTGCGGCTTGTTTTCTTACTTAGCGCTAGCCTAGATCTTAGTTTTACTATCACGAGAAAATGGTCTGAATTTAAATCCGCTCCCCTATACGATCTTATATCGAGAATGTTTGTATGACGTCTTCTGTCTATTAGAACGTGATCAATCTGATTGTGAGTTTTACCATCTGGTGATGTCCAGGTGGCCTTATGTATATTTTTATGCTTGAAATATGTGCTTTTGACAACGAGGTTCTTTGAAGCTGCAAAGTTTATTACTCTGGTTCCATTATCATTACTGACGTCATGCAAACTTTCTGATCCTATTGTAGGCCTATACATTGGTTCTTTTCCAATTTTCGCGTTGAAGTCCCCCAATACTATTTTTGCGTCAAACGTTGAGAACTTGTCAAAAACCTGCTCGATTGTTTCATAAAAAAGATCTTTAGTGTCTTCGTCTTTGTCCTCGGTGGGGCAGTGCACATTGATTAATACGTGTTTGCTGAAATTACCCTTTAGTACAATGTATGATAACCGGTCATTAATGAATTGCATGTCGATAAGTGCTTGCGAAATTCGTTTATTAATAAGAAAACCAGTCCCCAGTCTTTGCCCCTTAGCTCCCCCATAGTGAAAAGTATAGTCATCCTTAGAAATTGACGCGAAATCGCCCGACCAGCAGGTTTCTTGAAGTGCTATTAAGTCAGTTTTGTATTCAATTGCTATCTTAATGAGTTCGCTAAGTCGGCCAGTTTTTAGACTACGCGCGTTTAGAGTTCCCACCCTTAGATCTTTAACTGTAGTTTTTTGTTTTTGTAAGTTAGCCATGGTAGTTTCAAGATAATCCGCACGTTAGGATCCTATTCCGATCGTAGGTGAGTCCACTGTCCCAGGAGTGATAACCCCCATACCTCCCTAGGTCTAAGTATGGGAGCTTTCCGACTCTGACAAGGACCATGTCAACTTGTCGTCAGACACATTACAGTTTCATCCTCGTACCCTAACGTCCCCCTGCAAGGCAGCGCGCCTACTGGCATCAATACCCCTTTGGCCCTATGCAGGCGAATCATTCCACACATCCCTTGCGGGCAGTGTCATCGCTGCAGTGTCCAATGGGCAGCAGGATTTTTCCCTTACAAGATTTTTAGTTTTGGTTCGGGTATAGTTTCTAGGTGGATACACGCTGCACCTCGGCTTGCCAGAACCCACCCACTGCGTATGAACGCGAATGGGTGGGTCCTCCCAAGCCATGGTTGTCGTGTACCTATTTTCTACCAGTGCTGAATTCACCACAGACACGACTGGTTCCTATCGGCTGTCCGCGACTGCTTATTCTTGTATTCGCAGCTAACCTTAGGGGCTGTTCAGCCTCACGGGCCGTTCCTCTATCCGCAACCTGAGGACGCGCTACGTAGTGGTGACAGGAAACCCACCAAGCAGTAAATTATGCGATACGTAAAAATAAATTATTAAAAAAAAAGTTCAAAACAGATTTTCGCAGAAGGTAAAAAATTACATTTTTTTGAAATTTCTTTGTTTAATTTAGCTTTTAATAAGAAAGAGACTCTGACTTTTATAAAGGCCTGGAAATTTCTATAGACAGGATAATTTTCTTCTTATAATAAAAGAATTTACTTATATTTACGTAAACAACAGATTCGATAAAACTGTTCACGTATAAAAAAGTTATACTAAAATACATTTTATTTTTTCGTGACAACTTGCATCATTTATGATAAAAATTAGAAAATGTATTTATTATGAAAAAACTTCACTACATCTCTCAATGCATAATAAATTATTAGTGGCAAATGGATTACTATTGAGCAATGGTAATAATTGCCGAGCAAATAGACAACTTAAAAATTTGTTATCATATTTCTTAAAAACTGAAAGATTGGCAATTACTACCATTATTCTATATGTATCATTCATTTTCTTAAATTTTGGACAACTTATATAATAATAAAAATTAGTATTATTCGTAGCATTTATCAAATTCAAATTCATATACTCATATACATATTATAACGAACAATTCACAATTTATTTTAGAAATAATATTTCTTTTAATTTATAAAATGAAAAATTTAATTACGGCAAAATAATTCACAAATAAGTTCAGTAGTAAAGAAATTTAAGAGTAATTTATAATAAATTGAATTATAATTATATTCACGATCCTTTCAGATGATAACGATGGCAGAATTTACCTACAAATAAATTATGAGAAATCAATTTATTACTCCTTTAACCCTTCGCACGCGGCAGATCCAATATGGCGGACGAGTTTTTTAAAAAGTTGTTAGATTTTCATAAAACTTTTTTCTCGGGGGTTTTCGAGGTCGCTGATTACGAACCTGGATCCCGATTTGAGAAATTCAAAATGGAGGATCCAATATGGCAGACATATTTGTCGGCCATTTTGAATTTTGGAAATCTGGCTTCAGATTCGTGATTACCGACCCCCAAAACCCCCAGATACCAAGTTTCATGAAAATCCTTCGAATTTTTGAAAACTCGTCCGCCATATTGGATCTGCCATTCTGAATTTCGCAAATCTGGCTCCGGATTTGTAATCAGCGACCCCAAAAACCCTAGAGTACCAAGTTTCATTTCAATTTATCCAATACGTCGTTCAAAATTGAATTCTTTCGTAAAAAAGAGCGATTTTCAAAATTTGTTTATTTATAACTATTTATAATTTTAAACAATACGTTTGTCAACATGTTTTTTCAAATTCTTCAATGCTTCAAATACGATATCAATAAGAAATTTTTGTTATTAGTTCAAAAACATTGAATCTAGAGAAGAAAGTTGTGAATAAAAAAGGTGGTAATCTGGGTTACCACTGCGCCGCAAAGGGTTAACAGACATCATACTGTGGTGCCTTCTAATTATTTTATACAAATATTTCGTGACATTAATTAAATATAAATGACATAGAAAAAATAAGTTGTTGGTTCATTCTTTTTTAAAAATAAAAAATTAATAGGCGCGCGCCTTGGCGCGCGCAAGACTACTAGTAATAGTAAATATTGCTAGCTATTTATAAATAAATTTAAATGTTTAAGAATTGGGGCATTTGAGAAAATCTACCTTCAATAATTTTAAGTAAACAGCTGTCATTTTATCATGTTTCAAATTAATTTTTTTTTGCTTACATATCAATTGAAAGAGCAAGAATTCCTATGCGAAAAAAATAAGAAAATCCCGAATACTTGCATTCGTTCTGAAAATACTGCATTGTGAAAAAATTTCTGTCAATTTTTAAGAATGCGCAGGTAATCTTGAAATGATTATAACAAATCCAATTTTTTTTATGTAACTGTGAGATACGGGTTCCTTTTATTTCACCAGAGAATGATATATTCAAATGACAAATCATTCTAACATCATTACCTAGATTTTTCTCGTAATTTTCCCTGATTTGAAATGGAATTCGTCAAAACCAACAATAGGTCGAAATTTTCAGGTTTCAATTATTCAAACTTTAACCTTAAAAACGAAACAATTAGAAATTAAAAACATTAAGAATTGAAAGTAGTGTTAGAAAAGATATGAAGATTGGAGGCCTCTTGCTCGAATTTTGAACCAGCACTTTTGCACTGCGAAAACAAGTAAAGTTACGATAACAAAATAATTTTGCTGAGAAATTTTGTTCATTTTACAAAAGTTTGGTTGTGATTACCCAAGATTTGATTGTAATTACTAAAAAAGTGGTTGGTATAACAAAACAATTTACTAACAGAACAAAAGCTAGCAGAAGAGAACATACTTAGATTCAGTAAAATGCATTTGATTTGAGGATAAGTACTTCGGTTAATCACTATTTCATCTATAATCATGGATTATCCTTATGAAATTTAATTGTGATTAATTGAGCAAATTCTCTGCAAATTGAACGCATTTTATTGAATCAATTCATTTGTCTCGCTTTAGCTTTTTCTCGCATAAATGAAACGTTATTTTATTATATTTACAAAATACAAATTTTCCTTCAATAACACTATGATTTTATTTAAATTAATAAATTTTATTGCTTTTATAAAAATATGGTTAATTCCAGAAAATATATTTGTTCAACTAACAAAATATTTTTTTGTGTCCACACAATTTTTATGTTTGGCTTACCAAACTTTTTTGTTGGATCAAGCAAACGGTCCAACAAAATAATTTGGTTGGATCAACCAAACTTTTGTTCATACAAACATTTTTCTCAATGTGTGTTGTTCCAAATTGTATTATTACAAGTTTAAAAAATACTGAAGCTGTAACTCTTTAAAAGTGAACAATTTTAAATTCAATTTGTTTAAAATTAATTAATTAATTAACGCAATCAAAAACCAAAAATTGATGTGGTCCAATTACGTGATGTCCCATGCTGATCTGTGCTCGAGTACATTTGGAATGTCAATACAATTTTTTCTTTGCCTACTATTGGGGAGTTTATCGTAGTTCTTAAACAGGTCCATAAAAGCAGGAGCTTTGGATCACTGTATCCGTCCTCTAAGTCTAAAGTCTAAAGCCCCCACGCGCCTTGGTCCAAAGGGGATGTTCATATCTACTTCACTTGGAACCATGTGATCTTTACGACCAACAGAAATGGTCCATCGAATGCAGGGTTATAAAAAAGTACAGGGTTTCTCAGAAAACTTCGATGATCTTCCATTGAGGTATTACCTTCTCTCTAAATTCCTGGTTTATTCAGGAATTTAGAAAACTTTCCGGTCATTTCTCTAAATTCCTAGAACATTGTAGGTATTTATAAATATCTGAAAGGAGAAGAGTCAATAAATGCAATTTTTGGGCCAAAGCGTCATACTTCTTTGTTTGTATATTTCTACAGTGAAGGTAGATAGCTTTCGAAACACCCTAGGAAAAACTGCTTACGTTGGGGAAAGGGAAAGTTATGGGACTTCAAAGTTTGAGTAACGCACAGTGGGACGAAATTGTAAAAAAATGTTTAAAGTACACGATTCTAGCTACTATTTTCAACCGATTTCAAAGTTTTTTTCAACAATATAATTGTTAATAATAAATTATTTATTCATAAATAATTATAATAATTCGTGCTTTGCGTATTTTTTCCATATCGATTGTACATTTAGTATCACTCATTTTGAATAGCTTACGTGATATTATTCCATTTGTATCTTAAAATGAACATTTTATTTATACTTTATGCTTAAATAAACCAAGATTTTTTTTTCTGAAATATAAGACGATCACAAACCTCTTGAACATTTTTTAGCTTCGATTTAAGAAAAAAGACTTTTGAATCGGTTCAAAATTCTAGCCGGATTCGTATTTCAAACCTTTTTTTATCATGTTGCCCCACTGTGCGTTACTCAAACTTTGAAGGCTCATAATTTTACTTTTCCCAACGTAAAAAGGTTTTCATAGGTTGCTTCGGAAAACTCTCAACCTCCACTATACAAATGTATAAACAAAAAAGTACTACGCTTCGGCCCACGAATCGCCCTTACTGGCCCTCCTCCTTCAAACTTAGAATTCGTCTTTATTTGTTTTATAATTGGTTTAGAGGTAAAATTAAGGTGCAATCTTGATAGCATATTATTTCTCACAACGCTGATCCACTAATGTCTACCAAAATTTAAGTATCAAGTACAAAAATACATTTGTAGAAAGCATTTTTTGAATCCCTGGCCAGCAGAAAGGGATTGCTTGGATGCAGCATCCCATAATGTCAGCTGATTACGTTGATCTATTTCGCTTATGCTACGATTAATCGTTCGAGGATTGTAACTTCATATTCAACATTGCATGTAAACAAGGTTTCGTCAGATTAAAATCAAACTTCTATACAAAGATAATAGGACAGGGCTTGGAACAAAATATTTTTAAGAAGAAAAGATTTTTGCTTATAAAATTGATTTAAAAAATACAATAAAAATCGTTTATTCAACGAATTTTATTCAGTGTTAAAAGTTTGCAAATCGCTTCGTAACAAATCTCTTACATTATACTATTTCAATGCTCTAAACGAATTATAAAACAAAATAAAGACTAATTCTAAGCTTAACTTTAATATTTTTCTAAAAACCTAAAACGCTCTAGGAATTTACAGAAATGAGCTGGAAGTGTTTTAAATTTTGGAATAAACCAGGAATATTTAGAGAAATGGTACCACTTGAATGAATGATTTTCCTAACCTCCGGCAGTTAGCTGATTCTCTAGGATTTTAGCTAATATCCTGATTCTTATATGTAAATCCCTACGACATATATGCCAGTATATATATAATTTGAAAAAAGGGTTAAACACCCATTGCACGGTCCCACTGAGAGCAACTGCCATCTAAAAATGACACCGGCTCCCAGTAGAACCGCGCTAAATCACACTTATGGCCACGTCTCACGACCGTGAGATGGGTGGTCACAAAGCATGATGAAATCACAACGACAGACCGGTGAAATCCTCGTGTGTCTTGAGGACATGAAGCGACCCAAGGATGACAGCTTTCTGCATCCATCTCGCAAGTGCCTTGGCATATTTTTGGCACGCGGGTATGGCTTTAAGGTTACGAACCAGTGATAGTTTCGCACCTCCGAGAGCACCGATCACAAGGACAATTACTTGTACCGAATATTTTGGGTATAATCGTTGCAGCTCCCTTTTAAGATCTTGATACCTCTCCTCCTTTTCTTTCTCCTTGGCAGTGATGTTGTGTTCGGACGGAGCCGAGAATTCGATCACGAATATAGTTCGTTTCTCGAAGCCTTGGAGAACGATGTCAGGCCTCGAGTGTGCAACGGAGACTGCTGTCCGAAAATAGTAGTTCCAGAAAATTTGGCACTTCTCCTTTCGGACAATTGACTCTATCTCCCTTGGAGCTTTAGCAGGGCAGGATCGCGGCCAACACCGCGAGAGCGGTAGATGTACGTCGTTCCCACGTGGGTGGGACACCCCGATAGTATGTGTAATAGGTACTCAGCGTGTGTATGACACGCTCTGCACCTATCGCTGGGAACTGCTTGACATAAAATCCGGTCACGGTATACTAAGGTGAAAATGACACCGTCCTGGAATGCAAAAACCAAACCGTCTGTACCTGAATTAAGCCCTGATGATCTGAGTAGCTGTTGGTGAAATTTTTCAACCTCTGCTTTCTTTACTTCGGCTTTTAGAAGTGAAGCATCTAGATGGAGTAATGCACTTCCCTCACTTCTGATGTTAAAATTCAGGTCAAGGGTCTCGGCCGGTTGCTCCGTGGCTTTGTAAAGGAACGCTCCTTTGCCAATCATCTCGTGGTTCCTAACCATTTTTAGGAGAGCATCTCTGCCATTTGCAACGATGTAAGCTGTACTTAGAACAATTCGGTTATAGAGACACTGGAGATTCAGAAGTCCGCGTCCGCCTTGACGGCGTGAAATGTATAATCGCGGAATTGACGAATTGATATGCAAGCTTTTATGCATACGCATGATCTTACGTGTAGTGATATTAAGGGCCGTGAGCGCGTTCTCCGTCCATTGAAGCACTCCAAACGAGTAGCGTAGAACCGGGACGGCAAGCATGTTAGTCTTAGATACCTTGTTCAACGCCGACAGATTGGAAGACCAAATCTGTCGAAGAAGATGCTTGTATCTGCTTCGGAGAGACTCCTTCATTGATGTTTCGTCCTGAATGCGGCTTTGTGGCACGCCCAGGTATGTATAGGTTTCTCCAGTATTAATATGTCTGATAACACTTACACCTACAAGCTCAGGGTCCTTGGGAACGCCAATAATAATCTTTCCTTTCTTCAGATGAATTTTGGCACACTTGTCCAATCCAAAGTCCATCCCAATTTCTCCTGTGTACTTCTTGATGATATTTATAGCAGTTTGAAGTTTGCTTTTACCAGAGACATAGATATTCAGGTCATCCATATAAAATACATGAGTGACCTTATGCTCGCGCTGATTGGTGTCGCCACAGAGGTATCCAGAAGAATTTCGTAGTTCGAGAGATAGAGGCAGAAGTGTAATGCAAAAAAGCAAAGGGCTCATGGTATCGCCCTGAAAGACGCCCCTCTTTAGGTGACGTTGTTCGTTGTCACACGATAATTTCCAGATGAGATAGTAAATCTAGTTTTCCAAAGGGGCATCAATCTCTCTATGCATCTCACTATGTGTCGATGCACCTTCAAGCTTTCCAATAGACAGATGATAACTCTGTGAGAGGTTGAATCGAAAGCTTTCCGGTAGTCAATCCAGGCCATTGACAGGATGCGTTGATGGATTGCAGCGTCTTTACAGACACACCTGTCAATCAGCAGGTTCTCTTGACAGCCTGCTACACCTTTTTTCGTGCCACGTTGTTCGTACATCTCTCGCCACACAGGCTCAATTCGTCGAACAGTCCTGTTGTTTAGGACAGCTGTAAAGATCTTCTACAGTGTGTTCAAACAAGTTATTGGCCTGTAACTCTCTGGGTTGGACAAGTTGCCTTTTTTCGGGAGGAGTATAGTGCGTCCTGAAACCAGCCACTGCGGAATGGGCGTTTCCGACTTCAAATATGAGGTGAATATGCGGGCCAAATGTTGATGTGTAGAAGTAAACTTCTTCCACCAGAAGTTCTTGATACAATCTGGTCCAGCAGCGGAAAATTTCTTTGTGCCTCTATGTGCTTTTTTCACCTCTTCGGCGGTGATTGATGGACATTTCTCCTCAGATTTTATAAGGTTGTCGCAAAACTCCTTGAAGCGGATGATATTGTCAGTATCTTCTTTCAACTTGTGTGTTTTCGAGATCTTGTGTACCTCTCCCTAAAAAGTCTCTACCTCGTTGGGCCTGGGTGGATTTTTTACGGAAACAGGGAGATCGCTGAAGAGGCGCGATGGGTCAACGAGAAACTGTTGATTCTCCCTGATCCATTTCTCTCTCTTCTGTATTCTCCTTCTTGCGTCAGATAACACCCGTATTTTTTCAACAATATGCTGCTTGATTCTCAGTAGCTTTATCTTGTTCAGTGTGTGATTGAAGATCCTCAGTTCTTGGCCGAATTTTCGAACCCTTTCCGTGAACGGCCTACCAGATGTTATGTAGTCAATCACACATTGAACACGGGACGCATTCTGTCTTGCCCATCCAATCTTCTTGCTCAGTTGATGCAAGCGTATTTTGATATTTTGATCCATCGTCGGTTTTAGCCTTCGAGTTGAATCAGCCAAAGCTCTCGCAGCACCATAAACTGAGCAATTGACGGTCCAGAGGTCGGATTCTTGCGAGGTATCTTCACGAAGGGAGGCATTCATTTCAGCCAGAACTTGGGGCTTAGGAGGAACTTGCATGTTAATGTCCCTCCTTGTCCTGAAATCGCGATCATCTTTCAGAAGGTGCCTGCTTTCCGCGGTTGGTGTTAATGTCGCTTCCTCATCTTCGTCTGCAGCTTGATCAAGCAGCGGTTGGGAAAGCGCTTCGCGTACATATCCATTTTTCCAGAGGTAGGTACGTTGAGTCCGCAATGATTGAATCGAAACGTGCTAAAGCTCTGGGTGTTTCTGGCACCATAGAGTGTGCATACGTGCCATAAAGCCTCCGTGAACAGGGATAATGCTGGCATCGTAGCAGTCTAGCAAGTCATCCTTGAGTTGATCCGTCCACTCAATGTACGCGTTTGGCCGGTTCGTCGTCGTGTTTCCATCTAAATTATTTTCAACACCCCGAACTCTAGGATGATCGGCATTGTTTGCCGACCCATTGTCGGGTGCTCTGCGCGGTCGATTGTCTTGAACCGGATCTACAACATTTTCGAGTTTTGGTGGTTTCATTGTTGTTCCCACGAGCAGCTAGGGAAAGTAACTATATATATATATATATATATATATATATAATTTTATTACTCTCCCTTTTACGGGTTTGAGGGCTCCGTTCCCTTTACATCTTTTACAATTTCACTTAACCACTATGCCTTATGCCTAACGTAACCTAACTTAACGTTTAATCGCTTCGCTTTCTTATTATTTACTAGCTCTTACATATTATCTTACAAGTGCGCGAGACCTTCCAGGGCTTCTATTTCCTCTTATCATTTCTCTTCAAGCTTTTCCAAGTCACGCAACATTAATTTTCCTCACACATATTTCTCTTGTATCAATTTTGGTCTCGATTTCGGGGTTTTTCCTCCCCCATGCATTCTCTCTTCGCTTTTATCTTCTAGACTCTTCATCCACTTTTTTCCTTGTCCACAACCGTTCAGTATCCACCTAACTCTATCTACCACGCTATTTCCTCCTTCCTCTTCGCCTGTACATCTTTCCAACACGTGCTCCTCCGATTTCCTTTCATAACCACATATCCTACATATTTTCATTTCTTCACACATCCAATATTTACACTCATTCACGCCTTCTCCCATTCTGGAACGTACCATCCTGGACCACCTGCACTCCTTTTTCAACTTCCCTAAAAATTCTGGGACCCCTTCCATCTTAACCAATTTATACCATTTATTGTATTTTGAATCCATAGTCTTTTTCCACCTCTTCTCTTCCTGCTCCTTGTTCATTTCTCCTTCTACTTTCTGCCACTCCCACCTTTTGTCACACATACTCCATTACCTTCTAACTTGCCATCTCTCCTCCTCCAATCTTGAATGTCCTGTGTTTCCTCTCCTCATTCTATTTGATATTTCCTGCAGGCATACTTGTGCAACTTTGCTACCCTCACCACTCTTAATTTTTTCTTCAAAATTCCAGACCCTTTTCCTCTGCCTTATCGCCAATTTCTCTCTCCCTCTATCTTCTCTCAGCATATAACCAGGGCAGCTCCAACTTACTCTCATAATCCATCTCAGAAAACTCTCTTGGATGTTTTCCATCTTTTTTTACTCCCTCCACCCCCAAATCTCCACTCCATAATACATCACTGACCATACCAGTGAATCAAACAGCCATATTCTCATCTTCCAGTCCTCTTTGAATCTTCTTTTTCCAATCCCCCACAGTTGACCCATCACCTTACTCGTATTTTCCATCCTTATTTTCACCTGCAGATCATTTTCACCTCCCGCTTCGAACCAGAATCCTAAATAACAAAATTTCTCCACCATTTCCCCATTTATCTTCCATCCATACTTTACTTCATTCTTTCTTTTCCCGAAACAAACTATCTTTGTCTTCGTTACATTCATTGTCAGGTCTTTCACTCTCACATACTCTACGAATCCTTTCATTAGCAAGTTCATTCCATTTTCATTCTCTGCCAGAAACACCACATCGTACGCGTACGCTAACGAGTATATTCTCTTATTTCCTAGTACTGTAGCCCCTCTTCCTTTCTTTTCCATTTTCTCTGCTAGGTCTGCTAACAATATGCTAAACCACAACGGGCTTAGCGGGCACCCTTGCCTGAGACCCCTCCCTGTCCTGAATTCCTCTCCTTTCTGTTCCCCGATTCTCACCCTTGTCTTCGTCTCCGTAAAGACCTCTTTTATCCTATTAATCAGCTCTTCGTCCACCCCCCTTTCTTTCATTGCCTTCCACAAAACTTTCCTATTCACCGAGTCGAAAGCTGCCTTAAAATATACGAAAAGAGCGAACAGTTTTCCTTTTTTCTGTCCCAGGTTCCTGTTAACAAGATGATTCAGAATGAAAATATTATCCACTGTCCACATTCCCTTCCTCAATCCTGTTTGATTGTGTGGAATACTCTCTTTCTCTTCTAACTGTTCTTCTAATCTCTTCCTGAGCACCTCCGCGTATATTTTGTACGTTACTGACATGAGAGTGATTCCTCTATAATCTCAAACTTTTCTACCTCCTCCTTTCTTTAATAAAGGAACTACACTCTGCCGGGCTCCACTGGGCTCGTCGTTACATACATGATGGCCTACCTTACCGATCTGCTGTCCCCTATCTTTCCTCTCACTTTTCTCGTCCTCGGCAACTAACCTCCAAATTAGCACTTTCAACTTTCCTCCTAACCTTCTCAACCTTACAAAACACCCTTCCCACACTACCACACCGGTCACACTACCACTACGGCCGGTCCACAATGAGAGTCGTAAGCGTCGACGTTCGAACGTATATGCGTATTTGACGTCATACGCACGTTGTTGCCATCTAACCGAGCAGTTTCGCCGTTTCGCATTTTTCGTTTTCTCGCTGCGACCGTTGGTAACAACGTGCGTATGGCGTCAAATACGCATATACGTTCGAACGTCGACGCTTAAGGTGTTCGCACAAGAAAATCCTTTGCAGTGCGCTGGAGACGTCTCACGGACGTGCCGTCCGCGCACAAACTCATAACGCCAAGCAATCACGTGCAACCTGTCGTGCTGCTGCCTTCCGAGCGGTGACGCACGCAAGTACCTCGCTACTTAAACTAGTTCGCAACGCACTTCAGTAAGTGCTGCCACGGACCGTAGCAGCACGGCAGGTTGCACGGGATTGGTTGGCGTTATGTGTTCGTGCGCGGACGGCACGTTCGTGAGACTTTACCAGCACACTGCAACGGATTTTCTTGTGCGAACACCTTTACGACTCTCATTGTGGGACGGCCCTGAAGCGAGCGCCGAGGTGGGGTTAGCGAGGGGAGAACAGCGGTCACCCTACTACGTTGGACTCTCGCTCACGTACGTACGATTGTTTATACCACTCTCCTGATTGGTCCAGCTTAAATATTTAATAACTCAAAAACTAAAACTTCAACTGATTTTTGGAAAAGGAATTTTCGATTTCTTTTTTAAATTTTTATACGTTATTCGATTTTTTACGTAATTTATACGACATCGTGATATTTAATAACTCAAAAACTAAAACTTCAACTGATTTTTGGAAAAGGAATTTTCGATTTATTTTTTTAATTTTTATACAGCCATATAAGTCCGGACACTTGAGTCTAGGACACCCTGTATAGATATATCGTTCTTGCCCACAGTAAATTAATTTTGATTTTTAACAGTCGGTTTACGCTTAATTATACAAAATATGCTAAAAAATTATATAAGTATACGAAGTATCAAATAAATTGTTTATGATAAGAAAGTCGGAGAAAAGTTCATTTGAAGAATGCCTAAATATAAAATTAGTTAGAAAATTATTAGAAACTCTTGAAGGAATAAATAACCTATTTAGAGAAGTATGGTATAAAACTTCAAATGACAAGGTTTTATAACTTCATGTGTTATTTTTTGATATTGGAGGGTAGTTTGAAAAGGTACACTGGAATCTGGAATTGTGCGCGGTTTCGGTCATGGCCTTGGACAAAAATCTAGGAACTCCGAACGTAAAAAGGCAGGGCTGCAATAACGATTTCTGTTAGATTTCGAGGCATGACGCAACATGATGCAACTAACGCTGTGGGAGTGCGGCCTTCCTGTTGCTTGTCACGCTTGACTGAACAAATACTTTTTTTCATTAGTCCTAACCCTAATTATGACCAAAATAGTGACAGGCAAGATTAAGAACGGTACTTTGACTATAAATTCATTCTTCAAATGTTAAAAAATAAAAAACTGTCGTGTGACCAGGTGATAGTCAGTAACGGGGACATTCAAAAACTTATGTTTATACGACAGTTATAAGTAATGAACTTACTATAAACTTTCTCTTCTATTAGTTAGTTTTATTTTAAAGAAAATATACACATTAAAAAATGTTAAATGTGCAATTAGTAAATAAATAAACGTATTCTACTTTAGGAAAATGTAGCCAGGGACATGAGACCGGGTGACATTTTCGCATATTTAAATGATGTCTCTTTCTTATCAGATAAAGTTTAAATAAATTAGTGCGCAATGTATTATAGAATCAGTCGTTTAATATCAGATCCTATAATTAAACAGTTTTGTTAGGTGAATGGAAGCCAGTAGTTTTCTCGGGACAGGAAAAATTGATTTTTTTATTGTCACCTCATCACGTGTCTCGTGCTTCGCACTCGAGTACCGTATGTCCAAAAGACTAAATATTCTATATTATATTGAACTCTTCTATCTGTACCTTCGTCCGGGACTACTTACTCATATATTTCAAAATATAGTACAAATTTTAGTCTTAATAATTATTTTTATATTTATTATTTTATTGTTTATTTTGCAATAATAAGTATCGTCAGTAATTGATGGCAAAACCCATAAATATTGACGGTAGAAGGTTGGCTAACGAACTTGACCTGTCTTTTTGGAATACAAAAGAGTGCAAAAAAGGAAATTTTGATTGAAAAACGTTCGTAAAACCTCCTTTTTTTACTCAGGATGTCACCAAACGTCGAGAATTGACGAAAACTGGATAGGTCCAAATTCACAAAAATGTTATACCGTCCATCGTAAATGATAAGAATTTAATAAGTAAGAATGATAATTTTTCACAATTCGGTAGAGCAGGGTCCATTCTCAGAAATAAAAACATATCAAAAAAAGCTAAAATGGCCATACATAATTCTATATTCGTACCGACTGTACTATACGGTAGCGAGACATGGACCTGCCAAGAGAAGAAGGACAGGAGTAAAATTAACGCGATTGGCATGAAACCTCTTCGCACAATATGCGGAAAAACACTGATGGACAAAGTTCGAAACGAGATAATCCTCAAAGAATGTGGTGCAAAAGAAACAATAGTTGACACATGGGAAGGAAATCAGTTAAGATGGTTCGGACATGTTGAAAGAATGAAAGATGAACGAATAACGAAACAAGTGTATAAAGGTAAAGTAAATGGCAGAATGCCCAGAGGTAGACCGCCAAAAGAATGGTTAGAATCTGTGAATGAGACACTAATCCGAAGAGACATAAGAAGCCATAGAAACGCGAGAGATTGCATAAAAAAATGCATGGACGTGAAGGAAGCTAGAGTAGTATGCCAGGACAGAAAAGTGTGGCGACAAAAATAGTTTGTAAACAGAGTGACAATAGAGTGAATGACGCCTGAAACAAAGACCTTGGATACTAAATGGGCCCAAGTGGGGAACCGCACATAACAATTTTGTGAGGCTCTTCACCTGGGGTGATCGCGAGAGAGATTGATCAGCAACCTGGGTCGGAGCAGTGTTGCGGAATGAACGTGTCATTTGAATAAATAACACGAGAATTCCAGATCAATCTAAAATATCTATACCTAACACCTATATACCTATCTACCTTATACCTATATACCCACCATACACACTACCTTTTTCCAACCGAGCAAGTCACGCCTACCCCGAAAGGGAAATGGCTTAATGGTATAATAATACTCTTATGAAAAAAAAGGAATCAGATCCAATACTTACCAATAACTTTTTTCATAACGACATGGGTTGTTTTCATAATGGATGTGCGGATTAGGAGGATATTAAAGGTTCAAATCTTTTCTAGAGTGCACTTCTAGAAAAGTTTAACTATTTTGTTTTGCAGAAAATGGTATAAACTAATAAAAACTTTGAGTTCAATTTTCTCTCACATTTGAAGGATGCGAAATTTTGTATTGTGCAAGAAATTATGATTCAATTTTGTTTGGACTGAATTGTTTTCTTGTATAAAAAAATATTCTATTTTCTAATATGAAATTATAGTGTGCATCAATGTCTATTGGATTATGTCACGCACTTGAATCCATATTCCTATCAGAAATGTGTTCTTGATATCCTCACTGTAAGAAAAATTTGTAGTAAATTTCCGATAAATGTATTGGAAGTAATTAACCCATACGAGGATGGAAATTTTCCCCTACCTCAGTGTGGGAAAATTTCCGTAAAAGAATCGGAGTTTTCCCACAGATGGATGGAAATTTTCCCATACCTCAGTATGGGAAAATTTCCGTAAAAGAATCGGAGTTTCCCCACAGAAGGATGGAAATTTTCCCATACCTCAGTATGGGAAAATTTACATACATGGATCGGAGTTCTCCCATACAAGGATGGAAATTCCCGATATCTCAGTATGGGAAAATTTACATCTTTGTATGGGAAAATTTACATCTTTGTATGGGAAAACTGCGATTCATTTACGGAAATTTTCCCATACTGAGGTAGGAGAAAATTTCCATACGTGGATCGGAGATGTCCCACACCAGGTTGGGATTTTTCCGATACCTAAGTCCGCCAAACTGGTTGCATTAATACTAATTATTATTTATTAAAATTAATACTACAAAATTCTGAAATTATAATCATATTATTTTTATTAGTGAAAAAATCAATTAGTGGCAATTAAAAAATTTATAATTCGCCCTGAAAGTACTAAAATAATGATTCAGACCTATACTGGATTTTTACAACGGGTAAATGAAAGACAGAATTAAGACATAGACAAAATATAATTCAAAGCTAAATACTGTATACAACGGGATATAGAGATTCTATGAGAATATATCAATTCAAAAAAATTTAATTTTCAGAAAGAAAGTCCGCTTCCATCCCTATGCGGTCCGTCAATTTTTGAACCTGAGGATTGACAGTATGGAGGTTCCTCTTATTTCTCCCTCTCTTGTGGCCCCCCTCAGGGCTGATTTTTTTAAATACCCTGTAAAAATTAAAAAACAAGAATGCTTACTTTTGCAAAGTATACAATACAAAATAATAAATGAGATGTTTTCTGACCTACTTCCAGATATAATTTTTCATTGTACCAAAATAGTTCAGTTTTTAACCAAAAAAGATCAATTTTCCACCAAATAGTTGAATTTTGAACTAAAAAAGATCAGATTTCTACAAAAAATCGAAGTTTAATTTGCAGCTCAAAAAATAGTCCCCCCCCCCCTGCAGAAAAAAACAAAAAGCAAATTTGTAACCCAAAATTATGAATTTTCAACTAAAAATTACAAATCTTCCACTGAAATAGATGAATTTTGAACCAAAAAGATGAATTTTTAACAAAAGAGTTTAACTTTCAACCAAGTAGTTTTATTCTCAAACAAGAAGTTTAATTTTTCTCCCAAAAAATACGATTTTTTTCAACCAATTACTTCACTTTTTTAACTAAAAAAGGACAATTTTCAACCCAAAATGGAACAGTTAAATTTACATTTGAAAAAATTAATTTTGAACCAAAAAGACGAATTTTCAACTCAAATTATGAATCTTTAACTGGAATAGTTAAGTTTTCAACCAAAAATCTTATTTGAAACCAAGAAGATTAATTTGTACCAAAAAAGACGAATTTTCAATTAAAAAAGACAAATTTTCAACTAACATGATGAATTTTCAATTGAAATGCCGAATCTTCAAATGGAATAGTTTAATTTTAAACTAAAAAGATTTATTTTTGACTAAAATGATGAATCTTTAACTAGAATAATTAAATTTTGAAGCAAAAATATGAATTTTCAACCGAGAAGATTAATTTCTACCAAAAAATACGAATTTTTGATTAAAAAAATAATTTTTGAACAACAAATTGAATAGTTCAATTTCTAGTTAAAAAATCAATATTTGACGGAAGAGATGAATTTGTAACTGAAATGATGGAATATCCAACTGGAATAGTTACATTTTCAGTAAAAAAAGAGTAATTTTCAGTCACAGAAGAACAGAATTTTCAACAAAGTAACTCATTTTCCAACCAAAGAGATGAAATTTCAATTAAAATTACGATTGTTTAACTAAAAAGTAATGATTTTTAACAAACGAGTTCAACTTTCAACCAAGTAATTAAATTGTCCAAAAATGTAATAGTTAAATTTTCAGGTAAAAAATTAATTTTGCATAAACAAAAAAAAAACACATTTGCAACCAAAGTGATCAATTTTCAACTAAAATTATGAAATATTCTATTCGAATAGTAACATTTTCTGTTGAAAAAAAAACTTTCAATACAAAAAATTAATTTTCAAACAAATAGATACACTTTCCAACAAAGTGATGAGTTTTTAAGTAAAATGATGAATCTTGAACTGGAATAATTGAATTTTATACCAGACGAAGAAGATTTATTTGTACCAAAAAAGATGAATTTTTAACTAAAAAATATAATTTTCCAATCAAAAATTGAATACTTCAATTTTGAGTTAAAGAATCTCATGTTACATTTTTAGTTTGAAACAAATGAATCTTACGCCAAAAAACACGAATTTTCGCCCAATAGCTCACTTTTCGACTAAAGAAATGAATTTTCAATGAAAATTTTGAATATTCGATGACAAAAAAATTCATTTTCAACAAATGTTTTTAACTTTCAACACATTAATTAAATTTTCATTCCAAAAAAGATAAATTCTGAACGAGAAATGTTGTAATTGATATATCACCCAAAACCAACAAAAAGAATTTCATCAAAAACAGTTGAATTTGACCAAAAGACGATTTTTTAAGAAGAGCTGCATTTTAAATTCATTAAGAAAGATTTTTTAGTCAAGAGAGAGAAAAAATTTGCAAACAAACTGTTGAATTTTCAAGCAAAAAGATCAATTTTCTACCAAGAAGAATAATTTTCTACCAACAGGATGGAATTTTAACCAAAACACATGAATTTTCAACCAGATACTTGAATTTTGGACGAAGAATGATCAATGTTCAACTAAAAATAAAAAAGGTTAATACAGTAATATAAAGCTATTTTTACAAATGAAAAATCATTTTTATTCAATTTTAAATTGTAGTTTAAAAAGTAATTAAGCAGGCCCTCGGAAAAGTTCCCTGACTTTAAAAAAACTTCCCTGACATTTTCAGGTTTTTCCAGGTATATAAAAATTTCCCTGACAATTCCAGGTTTCCCAGGTAGGGTAGAGACCCTGCATTAGTCGACGTTTCTAGAGTCCATAGGCTCTCCTTATCAAGACAGTCTAAATTTTTTGCAATCATTTCACAGTCCCTTGTTAAAAAAATATGTAACAGAATCATAATCTTACTCTCTCTTTATCGATGTTCAGATTCGAAGTGTATCAAAATGGAGCAAAATGCAATTTTTTACTCCTCTCATAAAATTTATTGATTTTTATTACTTTATAACAGTTTAATAATTCAAGGTTTACGTTATTCATCAATGATGACCTTACTAATCTTCAAAAATAATGAAACTAGAGCAAAATGCAATTAATCTGAAAATCGATAAAGATAGATTAAGATTATGATACTCTTACATATTTTTAAAAACTGGACCCTATAATGATTGCAACAAATTTTTCTTGACTGTCTTGATGAGGAGAGCGTGTGGACTCCCGAAGTATGGACTAATGTTAATACAGGATCTCCAACATCAAGCATGTCCTCTTATTTTTCTGAAGTAGGTCAGAAACCATCCAATTTATTATTTTATATTAAATTGATATTACTCAGATAGATAAAATTGTTCAACACTAAGCAACATCTTTAAAAAAAAAATTCTACAAATTAAAATAGCTGAGTTTGGATGAACTCACCGTTGGATCAACTCTAAAGTTCTACTGCTTTTCTCTCCGTATTTATACCCATATGTATAAAATGTCAGGAAGCAGCACAAAAACCCTTCTAATATAGTCCTTGGTTCCATTATTGTGTTGCCTTCAGCGAATACCTGGCACGTTGCGTTGTCATCGAAGAGGGACTGTCCTGAAATAAGATAACATAATAAGTATTTATTTATTATTTTTCCACCAAAAGGATGCCTTTTTAACAAAATTGGAGAATTTTGAGCCAAACAGTTGAATTTTTATCCAAGAAACATGAAATTTCTATCAAAACAGATGCATTTTGAAATCAAGGAGCCCAATTTCAAAGAAATAGTTGAATTTTCAGCCATGAAAGATATCAGCTGACTCTCCAAGAACAAGATGTGAATTTTAAACAAAAAGTGAAATTCCTGCAAAGTAATTGAATTTCCAGCAAAACAGTTGAATTTTCAACCAAAAAGGATGCCTTTTGAACTATTTTTTTTTTGAAAATTGGTCTCCTTGATTTAAAAATGCAACTGTCTGATTGAAAATCCTCGAATTTTGTTAAAAAGGCATCCTTTTTGCTTCAAAATTCAACTGTTTCGCTGGAAATTAAATTACTTTGTAGGAAATTCACTTTTCGTTTAAAATTCACATTTTGTTTTTGGAAAGTCAGCTGATATCTGTTATGGATGAGAATTCAACTATTTTATTGAAAATTGGTCTTTTTGATTTAAAAATGCATCTGTTTTTAAAGACATTTAATGTTTCTTGGATAAAAATGCACCTGTTTGACTGAAAATTCTCCAATTTTGTTAAAAAGGCATCCTTTTTGCTTCAAAATTCAACTGTTTTGCTGGAAATCAAATTACTTTGTAGGAAATTCACTTTTTGTTTAAAATTCACATTTTGTTCTTGGAAAGTCAGCTGATATCTGTTATGGAAAAACGAAAATGTCGCTTGGCGAGCGAAAAAGATGCTAGAGTTACATGAATGCATGGCATCGACGTGTGGAAGACTAAGAGAGGTACATATATATATATATTTCACTTGGAAAGCTTTCTCTATAAGAAAGATACAGACAGAAAAAGCCAAAAATTATCAATATTGCTGTAAAACCTCTGCACTACCTACGGGACACAAATGTAACGCAAGGGTTACACAAATATAACATTTACGTTGCAGCGACGCTTGCTACAACGTATATTCACTAAACAGTTATATATAATATATAAAATCAACTTACCACGCATTTCTGGAATTCAACGTATTTCTGCACTTGCACGTATTTCTCCTCTTGCTTCCGTCTTCTTTCGGTAAAAAAATGTCAATTTGCACTAAAACTTATCACACTCACAAACACTCAAACTATTGTGAATCATACGCTTGACGCCATCATTGTATTATACTCTGCTCCTTCACCTTCATTCACCATGGTTACTGCACATGCGCGCTTCACTCGGCTGCGTACTATACAGTCGCGCATCAAAATCCCATACATGACTGGAGAATTCCTATACCGCATGTGTATGGGATTCTCGACGAATATAGGAAATGTCCAAGTCAGGAACGGATAATTTCCATCGTTGTGTGGGATATTAAAATATATGGGAAAAATTCCATACTTTCGTATAGGAAATTTACGATTATTTCTTACAGTGCTGATTAAGTTAAAAAATTGGATGTTCTGTCAGCACTTACGAGACACATTACATTAGTTAACAGATTAGTTTGGTTACAATTACCTAATTGATTTTTATTTTTGTTTGATATTATTTGAAAGAAAATGTAATTAATTATGAATTAAATTAAAATATACCTTTAATTCTCAATGAAAATCTTGAGTAATTGATTATAATGCAACATATTTCTAACTAGGGGTAAAAATTATTTTAATTGCTACTAAAAGAAAAAAAAATTAAATTGAAGATCAAAATACTCACCTAAAAATCTTGTGATGTCTGTCTTTTTTATGTATTCCACAACTTTTTGCGCGTACATGGATCTAAGCTTGAAATCGTAACTTTTGGTATACAAAGGAGCAAAATTGGAAGCATAAAACATATTCCTCTGCCTTTTGTTTTTTATATCATAATCGTACCAAATTCCATCTTTCTCGTTCCACAAAAGTGTCTGAATTCCAATTCGATACCTGGCAGCAATTGCATTATAGTATTTTTCTTTCTGAAAATATAGAATCACAAAATTTGTGTTTACTCATCCAGCTTTTATATATATAGAAAAATCTCAAATTTCTTCATTAAAATTAATTTATTTTTTTTTCCAATAAAACTCTAACTCAAAATTTAATTTTTGAAAGATATGAACCTGCTATTTATATTTACGAAGTGTCTTGTCGTCCTAAAATTCGGGATGAGTAGTCAAATATTTTTTATAAGTTAGACTAGTCGTCTTGAAATTTCAGGACGACTAGACCAACCTCTTTTCCATCTCCGTCAATTTTTCGGGACGACTAAGCAGTCTTATATTTAACATTTAATATGTAAAATTTATATCTGAACTGAATTAATATTCAGCTCGATAATTCTGATGCGGTAAAGCTTTTCGAAATATATTTATAAAAATTTCTACCAGCTTTTAACATTCAGTTTGAAAACTGGTTTCTTTCCTGTTTGATTCGGTTCCTGCTATCCGACGCTGGATTTAAATGATGAATAATGATAAAATCTTCTACCTTCATTTTTAAAAATTAGCGTCTTCCTCTTTGTTTCGTTTCTTTTTATTATAGAATGCGATAAATAAACTAATGTATCTGTCAGATGAATTCAACAATAGTGAGTATTATGAAGGCAAGGTGGATGATGAATTTATTTTTCATTTTTCCACTTCATTTTTTTGCATATGACTCTCGAGCAGAATAATAGAATACATGGGTGATGCAAGATATAGCACCACGAAATGCTACCGATATTTTGTGCAGCGCATTGAAAATGTGACAGTTAGACCTGATTGTGAGGTGTACGTATATGGTTCGGTTCTACAGATGTATTTGATCGATTTGACACATTGGAAGCTCAAGTGTTCATACCTGTAGAAAACTTGAGATCGGAAGAGCTTTTATGCGTGACATAACTACCGTTCACTTGACTTTGTAGTTCTTGAGTTTATTTAATTTGAATTTACTCTCTCCATAGTTAACATTATAAAAAGGGAAATTTGACATTTACTTTGAAAGAAACAAGATTTATGTAACCAAATGATTACAAATTTCTTCTTTCAAAAATGGCCTAGACACTTCGTTTAAGAATAGCTTTCAAAAAGTTACAAAAAAACTTGACGTCTTGAAATTTACTGTTAGACTTAAAATTTCAATAACAGTGTCTGTTGGGCAATTTCAAATTAAGAACTCTTTTAACTTCAAGCAGATGGAAACTTAATCACTTTCGAATTGGAGAGTAGAAATTAAATTTTTTTTAAATTTTATATAGAGAAAATATGAACACTTAATTTGGAAAATTATATCTTTGACGCGTTCAAATTTAAAATGTTTAAATCAAATTATTTTTAATTATGAACAATCTAAAGTGAAAAAGTTAAGGAAGGAAATCTGCAAATTTTTAAGGTTACCAGTCATAAAAATTATTACTTGCATTCCAAATAAAATATTCGAGAAATTGGTACATTTTTAAATAGAGCTTAAAATATCTCGCTAAATAAGTTCCATTTTGAATATTTTTTTAATTAAAGACATTAAGTTTCAAAAAAATTGTATAGATGTTTCAAATCATAAATTATAATCATTAGAGATAAATTGAAATTTTTCTAATTATTGAGAGTGAACATTTTAAAGTTGTACATTAAAGAATTTTTTCTCTAATGTACAGCTTTAAAATGTTTTTTTTGCCACTTTCATGTTAATAATATTGTTATCTCTATTATTTTTAATTAAAAGAAGTGAAGATAAAAAATGTTCTCAGCTCAAAAATATAAATATAAAATTATATAAATTTATATATATTATATATATTTTATTATATATATTATATATTTATATAAATTTAATATAAAATAAATATAAATATAAAATTTTTGGACTTCTTCATAACACAAATTTAGTATCCTTAACTGTGTTTTGAAATAATATGATATATGAATAATAATATGAATTATGGTTTTAGAAGATTCAGATTTTGAGAAAAGAAGTTTTTATTGCCGAGTTATACATTTTAGAGAATTAATGGACATAATATCGTAATAAATCAGTATTTATGTTCGTACATTGATATTTCGGGCTGAGATTTAATATCCTGAAATGGCATTATATTTTATGTTTTCGTTTACCATGACGTTTAGCCGATGTGAGTGAATTATACGAACGGCCTTAAAGATACAAATCAATACAATTCTGTTAAAAAGATAAGATACGAATATTAATATGAAATCTATTAAAAATTGCCTTTTATTTTAGAATAAACAATTTAAATTAAATAAAACATTAAATTTCAAAGTATTTTATTTATTTGAAAGCATTGATCTGTAAGGTTTTGTAATTTGAGTTGGAAGTTCGATACCTCTAACATATAGAAGCACTAAAATTTTGTTCCGGTAATTTTGTTTGGTCAGGGAATATCAAGAAAAAGTTAGAAGTTTTGGAATAAAAACAGCAGAAATCAGGAAATTTCTGTAAAAAGCACTTCAAGTAACTTTTTTGAGTTAAAGTCACTATAGTCACTCTAAAAAAATAAAAAGGTCACTATATTCTCTTTTCTTTCAATAAATTAACTCATTTTAAACACTATTGAATTCAGTTCTATACCTATTTCTGACTTTTTTTAAAAGTCTTTTGGAATATTCAAGGATATTTTAAAAGATTCCTAAAATTTGTAATGAATTTTGATCATTTGTATGGATTTCAAAAGATTCTAAAGATTTTCGGGTAGTTTAGAAGATTCCGAAGAATTTTCAATAACTTTCAATAATGTTAAGCGATTTTGAAAGTTTTGAAAGGATTTAAAATATTTGATGTCTTTTTTTCAAGATTTTAAATTTAAGATTACATTAGATTTATTAGATTTTTTTAATTTCTTTTTTTCTATTAGATATTTTACTAGATTTATTTTAGATTTATTTATTTTCCTTTAATTTCCGATTTCATGTAAAATTACGGGATTTTTTAAATATTTTAATGGATTTCAAAGTCTTTCCAATACTTTTACAGAATTTTAAAGATTTCATTATATTTTTAAAAATACCAAGTACTTTTCAAAAGATTTAACAAATTTCAAGAGATTTCAGAAGATTTTAAACAATTTGAAATATATTTGGGTATTTCAAAAGATTTCAAGTACTTTTCAAGAGGTTTGAAAAGTTCCAAGGGATTTCAAAAGATTTTAAAGGATTCAGAAATTTTAGGAATTTTTCAAAGATTGCAAGGAATTTTTAAATTATTTCAATAATTTGAAGGGATTTTAAAGGATTTGAAATATTTTAGGCTATTAAAAAAGATTCCAAAGCCTTTTCAAGAGATTCTAATAATTTATAGAGATTTCTGAGAATTTTAATGATTTTAAGTGATTTAAACAAATTTTCATGCAGTTTTAAAGAATTTTCTAGAATTTCGGAAGATATGGAATGATTTTACAGGATCTATAAGGTTTTAAAATATTTGAAAAGATTCGAATTGATTTTATAAGATTTTCGAGGATAAATTTCTTCATAATCATATTTTGCAGTTGTTTTTAATTCATTGACATTTTTTGAAACCAGGCCCCCTAAGCTGCAATATTTTTCACCATGACAAAGTTTTGGGCAGATAGTTCAAAGCTCTTTCGCTGAGGCGATCTATTCGCCGCACTCGCAAATAAATTTTCTGTCATTTTTTGATGGTGTGGAGAGCAGTAGTTGTATTTTGTTAAAACCACAATACCAATTTTGTGAAAATTAACTGTTAATTTAACGAAAAAATGTGGAAAAATTAAGGGAAATATTTTTTTTTAAATATCACTGACGTTGTTATGATAACTCTTCATTTCTCTCATAAATTTTAATAAAGGACTGTCGATTTCAACAGTGAATCCGTTAATTTTAATTTCATCACAATTATTATAAACAAAAGAGTCAATAATATTAGTAAATAAATATATTTGTTGATGGTGTGGAGATAAGGAAGTGCATGTTATAAAATCGGTAATATCAGTTATCCAAAAATTAAATACTATAATTTAGCAAAATTTTATGGATATTATAAAAAGTATAGAATAATTTTCTCGATGATTTTCTGTTATGGATCGCGAGGAAATAAAATTATTAGATTTACTGGAAAAATCATCAGCCTTTTTGTAAAATTTATGAGAGATGTAGGGTATTTTGCCCGAGAGGGTATTCACTCGCGTATTACTCGGTACACTTCTCGCGTGATAATCTCGTAATAACGCATAATAATGTGCAATAATGCGTAATAACGCGTAATTATGCGTAATATCGCGTAGTAATGCGTAATACACTCGGACCCCCGAGTTAAGTACTGTTTTGGTTTTGACCTTCGATTTATAGCGGGGTCTCCGGAGGTAAACAGTCAGGGCCGTGGGAACACTGGCATTGAACTTGCGCAATTTGACGCAATGTGGCGCAGTTATCGCTACGCTACTAAAGGCAGTTCCTCCCCTATCGGCCCCGCCGAATGTGAAAAAATAAGAGTTCAATATTTTTCTATAAAAAACACAATCCATGAGTGAAAGAACGAAATCAAAAATAATAATAGAGTCGATTTATTTAGAAGCAAGCAATTTGAACAATATTGACCTTGAGCGACCAATAAATATATATATTTTTAATTTGGACAAAAATCAGGTGTCATTTTCTCACCAAAAAGATTAATTTGTGGGATACCAAATTAATAAAAAATAAACTAAACTTGAAAAAAGCACCCTTTTAAAGAGTTTTTGAGAAGAAACATTTGTTTAATTATTTCAAGCAACCCAAATTTTCAATAGCACTACTTACAAACTTATCTGAAGTTATACGATTTTGATTTTTTTGAAAGGATGATTCAAGTATGTATTAAAAGACATTCATTTCTAATCCCGCAACTTTAAAATATTTCAAGTTGTAACTGAATGATTTCAACTGTATCAATGTAAAATTATAAAACACTTTCAATTGAAAATTCTTGCATATTTAAATAGTTTTAAATTATTTCAATATATTGAATACTACAAATTTAAAATGTCTCAACTATTAAGGCTTTAAATATTTTTGAAATTGCGATTAGCCCTTTGAAGAACATAGTAACATAAACACCTTCTTTTAGCAATTTCTGGTGTATAAATTTTCGATTTTGTAAACTGTTTTTCAGGCTAAACAGCTCTTCCTTTCCTCGCGAAATCAAAATCACTGAATTCAAAATGCGTTGAATGAAAGATATACGTATTACGGAAAGAAAACAGAAAGCAGTGATCGACTTTCAAAGGAAGCTATTAAAAATAAGAAAGTGACTCGTTGGTTTACATTAGGCATTGAAAGCAGTGTATTTTCACATTTTTAATGTTTAAATTTCAAAAATTAGAAAAGTGCAGTTAAAAAGGTTTTCCCAATTTTTTGCCGATTGTAGCTAATTACTTTCTAAGAGATAATTTCTATTTAATTCACCTGTTTTCAGTAACCAAAATGCACTAGGAAAAAAATCGCCAAGACCCAGGTATCAAAACTGAAAACACAGCGAATTTTTAAAATTTTCATGTTCGTCACTAGAAAGTTTTCAGGTACTCGAAAAAATTCTTCTCCTATTTACAAAGGTGTTAACAATTTTTTCCGAAAACAGGGGTGAATTGAACAGGAATTATCTCTGATCAAAATCTGAAAAAAATTGGGAATTAAGGTATGTAGATAATTGAAACTCAGGAAAACTTAAAAACTCTGCAAACAAAAAATTCTTTCAACACTTTTTTGAGTATAAAGAATTTAGAATTGATAGACATGCAGCTTGATTATCTACGCTTAAAAAAGTGTTGGAAGAATTTCTTATTTGCAGAGTTTTTAAGTTTTCCTGAGTTTCAATTATTTACATACCTAATTTCCTGTTCAATTCACCCCTGTTTTCGGAAAAAATTGTTAACACCTTTGTAAATATATATATATATATATATATATATATATATATATATATATTCAATATCAGGGGTGAGCAAAGTGCATCAAATCTTATCCATCTCGAGTACTCACTCCTGAAGGCCTGAATTGAGAAAACACAGGAGAAAAACTTCCGCGAACAGCTCCTCGACAAGAGGATGCACGGCATCTTCCACAGAAATGTGGAGGATCAGTCGATGTCGTATGAGCTAACATTTGCTTTCCTTAAATCACCCGGACTGAAGTCGGGCACGGAGGGTTTCATTTTCGCATGTCAAGACGGTGTCATTTCCACTCTAGCATACCGTCGCCACATTTTGAGCCAAGACATTCCCGATGATAGCTGCAGAGCGTGTCATACACACCCCGAGCATCTAGGACACATACTATCTAGTTGTCCAACTCATGCGGGAACGACCTACATCCAAATCCACAATGCGGCACTAAGAGTGCTTTATTACCATCTTTGTCACTCTTACGGCATTAGCGCAAATACCGCTCCGCTAAACGCTCCTAGGGAAATAGAGTCAATTGTCGAAAATGAAAAGTGCTGCATATACTGGAACTTCATATTCTCTACAATTGTTTCTGTTGCGCACTCGAGGCCTGACATAGTGCTCCTGGACTTCGAGAAACGAACCATGTTCGTTATCGAATTTTCGGCACCAGCTGACAAAAAGGTCATAGCCAAGGCGAAAGAAAAGAAAGAGAGGTATAAAGATCTTATAAGGGATTTGCGACGGTTATACCCGGAATACTCTGTTAAGCTAATCGTCTTAATCATCGGCGCTCTTGTAGGTGCCAAGGTTTCACTGGTTAATAGCCTGAAAAGCATCCCTGCGTGTCAACAAAATGCTGAGACACTTGCGGGGAAAATGCAGAAAGCGGTCGTCCTTGGGTCGCGCCGTGTCCTCAGGGTACACGAGACGTTTGCTGGATCATCGTATTGAATTCGTCGCAGACTGTAACCACCTATCTCACGGCCGTGAGACGTGGTTACAGCTGAAATTTTACCGCTATTTCGCTGAGAGCCGGTGCAATTTTTCAGATTAGCACACGCTCCCAGCGAAAGCCTGAGGTTGTTCTTATGACAAACTTTTAATTATATATATATATATATAATCCAGTACTCCCACGCAGCTAAATCTTACGTAAGCGTGGGAGGGCAAAGAGGAGCGAAGTAAATAAAAAGCGCTCCCCGGCCGAAAAACGGCATTCAGAATCTCGCGTCTGAAAAGCGCGGATCACAGGGTGGAGACCTTGTGAGAAGACCTGAGGATTGTTTCCTCTTTTCTTGTCACACAAGTTCCTCCCAAGTGGAAAAGAGATAAAGTATTTGGCCTCAAAACCAAACACTTTAAATCTTTCGAAAAGAAGCTCAATTTTAGAGTGATCATTCGTTCTTCAGAACCTAGTGAATGAATTCTTTTAGAAAGCGATCTCGAATTATCTGTTGTTTATTTTTGTGGCTAAGATCCACTGGAAAATCTCCTTGAATTTTTTTATTTGCATTTTTGGCGAAAGGCCTTTTATTTTTGATCTTCTTTTACGAATTATTATCTTGGGATATTGCATTGGC
>CAKNYM010051740.1:240919-281291 GCA_932195095.1 Andricus curvator | reverse complement strand
TTGTAATCAGAATTTTATCCTTTCTCTGTGAAAGACCCCTTCTTACACATCATTATTTAAGTATTTCTCCGGTTTAATAATAAAACCCACTAAAGTTAACTTAGCCTAAAAGTTGGCGGTTGCAATATATATATATATATATTCAAGACGGGCGCGGACTTCTGAATCACCAATGTCTTCATAACCGAATTGTTCTGGGTACAGCTTACATCCTTGCAAATGGAATAGATCCTCTCCTAAAAATGGTCAGGAAACACGAGATTATTGGCAAAAGGGCGTTCCTTTATAAAGCCGCGGGCAGGCTGCTGAGACCCTTGGCCTGAATTTTAACATCAGGAGTGAAAAAAGTGCATTATACATCATCTAGATGCCTCACTTCTGAAAGCCCAAGTAAAGAAGACCGTAGTTGAAAAATTCCGCCTACAGCTACTCGACAAGAAAAATACACGGAAACTTTCACAGAAATGTAGAAGATCAGCCCTTGTCAAAAGAGCAAATTCTGCTTTTCACACATCATCAAGACTTAATTCAGTTACAGAGGGTTTCATTTTCGCATGCTAGGACGGTGTCATTTCCACCTTAGTATACCGAGACCGCATTTTACGTCAAGAAGTTCGCAGCGATAGGTGCAGAGCGTGGTATGCACACACTGTGAGTACCTAGAACGTATACTATCCAGGTGTCCCACTCACGCGGGAACGACGGATTTCTACAGCCATAATGCTATAAATATATATTCGTGATCGAATTCTCGGAGAAGGAAAAGGAGGAGAGGTATCAAGACCTGAAAGGGGAACTGCAGCGACTGTACTCAAAATATTCAGTTAAAGTGTAATTGTCCTTGTGATCAATGCTCTCGGAGGTGCAAAACTATCATTTGTTTCGTAACCTCAAAGCCATATCCGCGTGTCGAAAACATGCCAGGGCACTTGCGAGATAGTTGCAGAAAGCTGTTATGCTTGGGTCGCTCCGTGTCCTCAAGACACACCAGGGTTTCGTCAGCCTGTTGTTGTGATTTCGTCGTGCCCTGTCACCACCAATCTCACGGTCGTGAGACGTGGCCATAGGTGTTATTTACCGCGGTTCTACTGGGAGCCGGTGTCATTTTCATAGATGTCAGTTGCTCCCAGTGGGACCCTGCGGTAGTTGTTTAACTTGTTTAAAAAATATATATATTGTATTTTCTTCCAACTTATAACGAAAATCGTGAAAACTCAAACAATATGTCTGCATTCAGAAAAGACGTATGTTAATGAAATTTATGAAATTCATAATGATGTGGAAATTTATCTTCAAAATAAACCCAACATATAAAGATTACAAAAATTTTAATTTTTGACTAGTTATTTGAGTTTATTTGTGCTTTAAATTTCACTTCAACTGATTTCTTCCGTTGATATTCACCTATACCACTGTTTTAGTGAATTCTAGTGCTACAATACTCTTCAATAGCGTAATAAGGCATAGTAGGTATTACTCCGTAAAGGTTTTTGACAAGTGAACACAGTAAAAACGTATACTTAAAGTTATATTCGACTTAATTTAAAATTTGACTTGAAATAACGAAGCAACTAAATTTAAGTGACAGTGTAACACAATCTTGAATAGAACACTTACTTATCTTAAATAAGAAATAAGCATTTCTCGACTGAAAAAAAATAAACTATGCACCTAACTTTCAATATACAGTTCTGAAAGTAAGTTGAAGGCAACCCGAAATAACATGTAAGGCTTTCATTACCTAAAATTGAGAAGTACGCCTTACTGAATTTAAGATTGACTCTGCCTTAATCGCGCTGGGATATGCGCACGACGCGATCTTGGTATTCTGCTCCGTTTCTATAATCTAGTCCGCATTTCAAGTGACGCTTTGTCGTAAGTCTCTACAATTCTCGAACACAATCGGAATCGTATGTGTATCTTAAATTGTATACAGTTAAAAAGTCACTCGTGAACTGTCTATTGACTGCTTTTCGAAGTAAAAACTGCATTTTCTGCTCATATGTTTAGTGTAAAGTTAGATTTTCAAGGAACGCACATTGTTCTTTGTCCAGATTGTCATCGAAAAGTATGATTGTATAGTGGTGTTCACATAAATAAAAAAGTGAGTCTTCGAGATTCTTGGTGCAGACAAAGTGTTCTACTTGTGAATTTATAGAAAATCCAAAAGAATTTTAAAAAGATTATGTTTATAATTTATGTGATTTCAGGTTAGGGCTCACGAGTTACGGGAGGGGGGGGATATGCACAATTTCAGTATAAATATGCCACTGAATTTCAGCAAGGAGAGTCCTTAATTCAATGTCATCTCAACCTTACACTACCTTTTCAGTATTTATATATATCGTCTTAATTTCAGGTCTTTACTACCTGAATTTCAGGTCTTTACTACCTTAATTTAAGGCCTTCACTGCTTGAATTTCAGTCTTTTTGTTTGCTTACTTAAATGATTAAAACAAATTCTTAATTTCAGGTTTCATATGCTTCTTTTTGTTACACCTGAAAATAATTCCAATTTTCAACTTAAATTAAGTGTTTCTTTTTTCTGTGAATATCCCCTCGATTTTGCCGCAAGATGTTGTTAAATTAACGTATATATGCAACCAAATTGATACTGCGGGTTTTACAAAATACACTTACTGCTTTTCACGACCCCTAAAAATATATTTATCATTTATTTTTGGTGGTTTATCACCTTTGTGACAGTTGTTAAGAATAATGAGGTTGTGTGCCGCCTAGCTGGAGTCATCTGTGATACAAAGTTTATTTGTGTGGGTGGCGAATATAGCGCCTCAGCGACAGGGCTTTGAACTATCTGCTCGAAACTTTGTCACGGTTAAATAGATTGTAGCTTGGGGAGCCTGGTTTAAACTAACCATAAATGTCTATGATTTTGATTAAACTTTTCTTATTTCCCTTAAATTTCTCTAAATTAACTGCAATTTTACTGAAATCTATGGATTTTTTTTTTGATTTTTGTAATAAAAGTACATCAGTTACATTATTAACGCACATTAGCCACTAAGTTAGTCACAGGAGTGGATTTGTCAAGCTTTGATTGCTTACTCCTCAAATGTTATTGGTCAGGGAAAATAGAAAATTAGTCAGGGAAAAATCAGGGAAAAGTCAAAGAATTTTGAAATTTAAGTTTTGCGGCCAGCCTGTTTTCCATTATATCACCTAAAAGAATTTGAGATTGGATAAATTTCAGATTTCAAATCCAATATAAAAGCATTCATTTAGGTTTCAACTTTTTGAATGAAAAAAATCTGCCCGCTTTGCGGGCACATTCTCATCGCGCGCTTCGCGCTCGGGCATATCTACATATCGCTTTACGCTCGGTTCCCCTAGATTTTTCAACTTCGTGTTCGACTTCGATGAAAGGAAAAAGTTTGTTTGCAAATATTATAAAATTATCAAAACCTCTACATATTAAGTGATTGTTAAATTTGTTTTTATTTTAGACTGAAAAGGAACTTTATTTACTCAAGGTTCTATCGAGCTTAAGGAACACATTCTCATCCAGACACTCGCGCCTCGCGCTCGATATTTGATTTGAAAATCATTTGAACCTTGCGTTCTACGCTCGGTTCTGAGCACCCTATGATAGAAACAAAAAAGTTTGAACGCACTTATGGCGTGCGATTTAGTAAATACACTGAGCGCGCACTTTGTGCTTCGTGTTGTATCTTCTTCATATACAAATTACTAAATTTGTATTTGATTTCAAATGAAAAATAATGATATAATTTAGGCGACAAATTTTATTAGTTAAAATTTTATTTTAGCTTGTGCCGTTTTTCAAAAAAGTTAATTTTTTCATTTTGAATATATTCTTACAACAAAAATTGATTACAAGTTTGTAAATCTTTTTTGAATGCACAATTTTTGTTCATTTATCTGTTTTCGTACTTTGCATTGTTTTTTCAAAAATTGGATTTTTTTTTTACTGGCAATGTTATTTTCACGAATAAAACAAAAACTACGCATCCTATCGAAACATGATTTTCAACAAATTTGTACCTCTTCCTTGGATGAACAAATTTTGTTCCTGTCATTTTTTTCGTAGCTCGTGTTATTCGTCTAAAAATTTGATTTTTCTATTTTCAATGCTGTTTTTTACGAATAAAACAAAAACTACGCGTCATATCAAAAAGTGAATTATAAGAAATTTGTAGATCTTTTTTAGGTGCACAATTTTTGTTAAATGATCCTTTCTCGTATCTTGCATAGTTTCACAGCAAAATGGAATTTTTGATTTTTCATTATTTTTTTGTGCGATCAAAATTTGAATTTTTTATTTTTCAAAAAATTCAAAAAGTTGTTATGAAAATATTACAGGGTGTTCAAGAAGCAACGTTTTTCTCCTCTTGACTTTTTTTCATATCGTGCGTTTTTCGGCTTAAAATGTTCATTTTCGTTTGTTTTTTGGAATTTTGAAAATGCTATAACTCCAGTAATTTTTTTGTTATCACGAAAATTCATTAGAATATTTTGTTCGTCAGTTTGTGTACTACTAACAACCGTACATAGAATTTTCAAATCTTCAAAAAAAGTGGTCCAAACAATTTTCAAAATGTGCTCACTTTTTGAATTTTCATCCAAAATAGCTGGTTAACGAACTCGTTCTTTCTTTTTAGTCCATAAAAAAGTGTGCCAAAGCTCAATCAAATCTGATCATTTTTTCGAAAGTTATCGTGGCTACAGACAGACAGACTACAGACTACAGACAGACACCTTGGTAAAAATCGTTTTTTCTAGCTCAGGGGGTCTCAAAACGTGGAGATTTGATGAAAAACGACTATGTCAAAATTTACATAAAACCAATACCTTCTCATTAGAATGAGAATGTAAAAATTAGTAATTGAGATTATAGTGTTCATTATTCAAAATTATTTAATTCTTAGCTAGTTTAGTATAATATAATTTCATCTTTTTAATTTTAATCCGAAAATAATCGTTTTTTTAAGGTCTTGCTTATTAAACTATTTATTAATCAATTCCCATACTACGCTTTGAAGAAGAAATTCCGATATCGTAAATTCTACACTAATTGCAGTTCAAAGTCCTGGAACTAAGAAAGCCGCTTAATAAATATTTAATTGATTCCCGATAAGTCAAGGCAACTAGTTCCTGCCCACTAAAGTTTGTGGAAGCGAATTACTCTGGATACACACAATATACACATATATTGATATTGGTTTGCAATGTGCATTAAGGTTAATTTTGTTGGGTAACTTTAGTTGTCTGTTTTAAATATATTTATAAAAGGGACCAAATTGCAAAAAAATACACTATCGTGCAAATCAACATTGGCACAGTTTCATGAATCGAAAAAGAGACTTGTGACAAATTACAAACTTCGTATTCGGAACCATGCACAATTTCCGCAAGCAGAAGATTTATTGTTGATTCTGGGTGACGTCGATTGTGTGTTTACAATTCAGCGATTGCAACTGTTTTGGGTTGTATAAAATTAGCCGGAAACTGAAACCGAAATCCAATCGAACATTATAAATCATTTTGATTATTTAATATCAAACCAGATTTTAACTCTTATAATCCGGATTTCGGTCTAAAAATGCGTCTTTCTTCGAATTACAGTGGGACATAAATCTCGACACAAAGCGCATAAGCTCACTTCGGCTTATTCGAATATAGAGTAAATTAAATAGAAGTGTCCGGGAAATGTATTTACGAGCTATAATCCAAAAAAATGCTGTGTTACTTTCAATTCCAAGATGTGCATTTACTTTTATTTTTTTAATTGAATGTTTATAGTCGCAGCAACTGTCAGGGTCATTAGCGATTGTATATAGGGTCAATTATAAACTGTGGGTATCTGTGAGGTAGGATACTAAGGGACAGACGTGAACCTTTCTGATAACACATCCACAGCCTCGCTTCCTGCTTTGGGATTCGAACCCGCGCCAGTGTAGCTACCAAAGCTGCAGTGTTGCAACATAAGACAATGACGATACCATCTGAGCCACGATGACTCCCTATATGTTATATTTTGTATACTTGTTTTATATGTATTTTGATTAGGGATGTTTCAAATTAGACTTGGAAGGAGATTTTATTGCCATCATACAATTTCTTGTAGTTGTTGGATAACAAAATGTTTATTTACTGTAATTTATGTGATGCTTGAATTTTTTCTGAAATATTTTAAATAAATATAGTCAATTAAAAGAAAGTGAATTCTAATTTTACGATCAATAAAAGGCAAACTCAAGAAAAAGTAATAAAGTGCAGAAATTGAAGTTGAAAGATTTTTCCAGTGGCTGTAAAATTAACATTGAGTGTCTATATATTAAATAATTGACCTTAAGTTTGAAACGTGAAACTAAAAGTACCATTTAAAATTTAACGGGGTGACTCGGAAATTGCATTCGATAATTACTTTTGAAATAGTGCATTTACTACTTAATGTTGAGAGAAAAGTTGTTAAAATTTAAAATATTTTTTCCTATAACGGTCTTCTTTAATAGCGTTATATAATAAATATGTTATTTATTTTCACAGAAGACTAGAAGACTCCTCTTATCCAGAATTTGTCTTCAACAGTTACTGAAAATTTAGTATCTGACAATAATTTTGATCAATTCCAAAAAGTCTGTTTCCATCGTTTGCAAACTCGAGCTTCAATACCGTTTTTCACGTGAATCGAGTAAATCTGAAACTTTCGACACTGACTTAGTTTTGACCGCAATGGAGTTCAAATAAAACTGCCCAGAGGGAATTTGTGATTCAGTGGTTAAAAGAACTTCCCAGTGTTTCCAATTCTGTGACTATATTATTGTTAGATGTAATATGAAAAATATGGGCAATGATAATAATAAAAATCAAACTAACATTTCAAGCCCACAAAATATTTGACAAAAATCCGGGAAGACACCTCTGTGACTAGTCACAGAAATAATGTAGGTCACACCCCTATGCTTTTCGGTAATGTCACTTGCCGTGCATGTGCCTCGCCTCCAATGTGACTTGCCGAAAATGTGACTTGCCACAAATGTGACTTGTCGCAAAATGGCTTGCCAAGGGTTGGCATGATCGGGACCCGCATATATTACTAATTTATTAATTCTCAAACTATTTAAATTGGAAAACCGTTTTTTTTCCACGTGAAACTGCTAAAATTTCGATATTTTTCATCTTAATTGTTTATACATATTTAAATTGTTATATTTTAACAAATATTATCAAACATATTTTATTTTTAGGAATATCCGTAGCCACTCCGGCGATTCAAGAAAAGTAAAATTTGAAAAACCTCAAATTTAAATATTTTGCCAAAAGAAGTATATTTTATATATAGCAATATTTATTGTTAACTTTTTGAATATTTGTGTGACTAGCAGTCATTTGTATAATAGTTTGAAAAATTTTCAGTACAAAAAACATTTTTTACTACGCAAAAGGACATACATTATTTTTAGGAACATTTGCAGCAATTCAGACGATTGAGGGAAATACAAATCTGAAATACCTCAAAGGTAACTATTTTGCCACAAAAGCTGTTTATATCAATGGTTATTTTTCACTTTATAATTATGTTTGTGAATAAATTTGATTCTTACATTAATACGAAACAGTTTTAGCAAAAAGAAAGGTTTTTACCGATAACAACACTATTTGTAAATTTGTTTATAAAATTAGTTTAAACAATTGAATAGATCAATAAGCAAATTATTTGTATTTTTCGAGTTCCCATGTATTAATTTAAGACAATATAAAGTTCACCTGAGCACTTATTTAAGCTTAAAAAATTGTTGAGTAAAAATTTCCACTTTTTACGTACTTCAGTGAATGAAAATCGTAATAAACAAATGGAGAATTGCAGTTTAAATTTTAAAAAAATTATTGGACCAAAATTGAGGCTCTAGACTTTTTTGAACGAAAAAAGTGCATTTCCTCCCACTGTGGGACGGACATCCGACCGTTGTCATAAGGGTTTCTGGTTTCTGGCGTAGCCTACGAAACCATAAAAACTAAAAAAAAAAATAACCGTCTTGAGTCTGCGAGAAAATTATTACAGAAAATTAATTTGAAGTTAGTTCAATCGAAATATTTTAACTTACCTGAACATTTCCTACTCTCCTATGGAATTTACTAAGGCGTTTGGCATTTCTTTCAAGAAAGGCATTTAGGTCTACAGGAATGATGTACTTCGTAGCAATATTTGAAAGATTGCGTTGAGGATCTTGGCCTAATTGTGTGGGAGAAATGAACCAACGTGATGAGAAATCCCAACCAGTTTCTGCTCCTGATTTTAGATTTTCATACATTTCCCTCTTCGCTTCGTCAGTAGGCAAAGATTGAGCCAATTTGTAATCTTCCCTGTGGATGAAATATCCGTTGTAATTAAATTTTCCATCTCAGTCAGTCATCATCATCATCAACATCATCATCACGTATATCATGAATGAGTAAATAATTATTTTATAGGATTGTATGATATTTAAAGTAACTGTATGCCTATAGGTTTCATTGGAATTCACGGTATTTTAATTGTAGTTTAAAGAGCATTTTAAACAATACCAATGATTTATATAATACACGCGCAATTCCGAGTGTTTAAAACAGTATTTTATGTCATTTTATGAAATTTTCAATAGCGGGAATTCATTGGAATTCAGAAGTTATTGCTAGGTTTGCGCGGAATTTCAATGAATTTTACATCTTCTTTTAATATATTCAATGGGATTTTATTATTACTGTTAGGTTCGCACAGAATTTCAAGTTTTAATGGGATTGAATTTTTCATGGGTCTTCACCAACTTTTAATATATGCAATTAAATTAAATTTGCAATTAAAACCTCTATAATTTTCATGAATTAAATTTGAAATTTCTCCATTTTGAAAGGTTTAGAATTGAAAACTTGACTTTTGATTTCCGAAATCATGAAAATTTAAGAATTTTTATTTATACAACTCTAAAATTGGAGAGTTTCCAATTGTAACTCTTCAAAATTGTGGAAAACTACGTTGTAAATCTTTAAAATTGAAAATGTTTTTATTTTGACAATTTACAATAAAAAATTATGCCAGTTTTATGTTTTAGAATTAAAAATTCTGTGATTTTGATGATTTACATCCCCAAAATTTCTTAGATTTGGAAGACTTAGAAGTGAAAGCTTGACTTTTGGTTTTCAAAATCATCAAAATTTAAGAATTTTCATTTATACATTTTTAAATTTGAAGATTTTTTAAATATTAATCTTCAAAATTGAACTGATTAACAAACATTCAAAACTACATCATTATAAAGTATAAACATTCAAAATTGAAGGATCTTCAATTGTAAATCTTCCAGATAGACTTATTTCTAATAGATGTTTGAAATTTTATGATTTTAAACTATAACGATTCCAAACTAAGAAAGCTGGCGAATTTTCAATTGTGAATATCTTCAAAATGAATCAGTGGGTCGGATAATTTTATAAGTATTATTATACCTTGATTTTACGTAATTCATGAAGTTACAAGAAAAAGTGTTCAGAATAGTCGATTCATGTAGATATTTTATAAAATAACGAATTTAGTACTCAGTATTTTCCGCATTAAAATACATTCCTAAAATATTTTTAAGTAAGTTTGAATAGTGCTTGTTGTAGAAACCAAATTAGTTTTTTTGTACAAATAGTGCACATGGGTAAAAAAATTGATTTGTATTGCCGGTGGCGATGAATCACGAAACGTGGAAAATAGCTTAACATTTAGGTTAGAAAAGACGTTTCTTTGCTTAAGCTTTTAATATGTCCAAAAATTACTTGATCAGGACGAAAATTATTTTTTTGTAATAAAAGATCATTTTTGTTTCATAAAATTAAGTAAAGTCTTCATTTAGTACCTTCTCGTTCGAAAAATATCGGGCACGATTATAGGGACATTTCAAAAGCATAGTTGCTCGAGTCATCGCGACCGGTCGCGAAGACTAGGACGAATCTGTCAAAATTTTATTTCCATATTACGTTACAAATAATGATTTAATTAATTTCAAAAAGGCGTGAAATGAAATCGGAGAACTGACTTGTTACTGCGTGAAAAGTAATCGTAATATAAATTAGTGCTTATAACTGGAAAAAGGTGATGTAAAATATTGGCATGACTTTAGTGATTTCATTATCAATTTTTTAGTCTATTATCAATTTTTTAGTCTATTATCAATTTTTTAGTCTATTATCATTTTTCAGTGAAGTTACTATTTATTGAGTAGTTTTTTATTAGCTAACATTAATCCATACTGCATAATATAAAGAAAAATGTGTAACAGATATATAATTATTGATAGTTTTCATGTTTTGACAACGTAAACAGAACATAACCTCCAAATACACATGATTTTTTTAGTCACTGCAATTTATCAAATTTCGTCATTGTGTTTATAATTTATGTTGCAAAAAAGTTAATTATACAAATTACCAGTGTGTACATTTTTGTATCCCATGTAATTATGTTGTACTTAGCCATTTTATAGAACAAAGTTAGGTTATATGACTTTATACAACTCAATATTATTTTTCTAACTTTATTTTAAAAAGGAAAATGTTAATAATGTTTAATTATAATATTCAGTATTATAAAAGAATTTCAGCATGGTAGTTATCACTTATCGTGATAAAAATTCTAATAAATATTTATTTCGATTTATTTTTGAGACCACTTTATTTCTTATAAATAAAATATTAATTTTATTCGAAAATATTTTTAATAGAAATAAAAACTAAAAATTTTAAAAGAAAATTCATTTTTATTATGATTAATTATTATAATGTCCATCAGAAGTATTGGAACTATCAGGAGGATTCGATTTTGAGGTTATGTTTCGACGGATTTCATCTCGGAGGTCTCAATCTCTCAATCAATATAAAACTAACAATACATCTTTAATTTCATTAAAGTACACTTAAAATACAAAAATACACTTGAAATACACGTCCAAATCACTAAAAACACATTTCAAGAAAACTTAACCTTTTTCGCGAAGACTGGGACAACGACTCGCGATAACTAGTAGATGACAGATTTGGAAATGGCGATAACTGGGACATCGGTGCTTTTTGACTTTTAATTGTTTATCAATAAGAAGTAATATTAAATATAATGTAAAACCAACTTTTATAATATTCTAGGATGTTTAATGCTTCAATCAGTACCAATCATTTTTTAACTAATCCTTCCAAAACAATTTTACAAATATTTGAAGTCAATGAAATCTCTTATGGTGACGATTACTGGGGCGTTTACCTTACTAGGATTTTCAAGTGTTATAACCTATCGGAAATGATGCGCGGTTTCTAAAAAGGGTCTCAAGTTTACTCAGCAATTACAATCTGACTGTTATCCCTATTTTTAAATAATTTTAACGCGGAAATTGCTCGATCCACTGTTTCCCACCCAGTATTGTCCAAATTCCGCTTATAATTAAATTATTTATATTCATTTATTTATCCAATCTTAAACAATTTGTTTCATCGGATATTCCAGTTGATTTTTCTCATTTCCAAATGGCTTTAGATGGCTGAAGCTTCTTGAACTTAAAGTTTAAAACAAATTCCTTCACTGGTTATTCAAATAATTGAAAATACCCACTGTCTACACTGATCCAGTGATTGCCACTCTCCATTATTAATCTTTTTAATTGCTTCTAATTCCTGCTGAGATAAAATCTTATATTTCAATGAAAGTTACAGATTACTGAAAGCCGATTAAAATTAAAATTAAATTAAAATTGTATGAAAGCCGAAATAACTATTTTAATATTTATTTGAATTTATCATTATTAATTATGTTTTATAGTATTGTAAATTCAATCAAATATTTTAATTTGACAATTAGTTAATCAAAATTAGAAGCGTCTTATAAGAGCACTTCGCACGCTACTTTTGCTAGTAAATAATAATCTATAATACTTCTAATTTAAAACTTTTTTGAAAATTTAACTTAAATTCCATAAAGTTTGATTACCGATAGCTTTCAGGTCTTGGTCCATCACTCTCGACAATGTACCTCGCCATCTTGTAACTTTTTCCATGACAGTCAACATCGACAGTTCGTTTTTTTTCCCAGAACTGAAACTCCCTATCTAGGGCAGGTAGTATTTTTGCCACGAAAGCATAATCCTTTGTAGCATCGACGTAAGTCTGAACCTAGAGCAGGAAATGAGGAATTTGATTAATTGAACGCAGTAGCAACTTAGTATACATATAATGACAGTGGGACTCGATTGAGAATAATTAGTGACATAGTTGGAAACTCCAAGATCTTTAGCTCAAGTAATGCTTGGTGATAATATTCTGAATTAGTACAACAGTCTATCGATAAGTAAGCTATAGAGAGAAAGATCCGAAGATAATTCTCACGCTTTGCTGAAAACCTATTACGAAAGTTTTTGGAGGACTCGAAACTGGTCCTTTCCAGAGCTTTGTACGTGGTATTCTAAAGTTAGCGACCCTCGTAGAAACTTTTGACACTTATTTTTATCTGCGAGACGCCGCGCCACCAAAGCTTGACTTTAAGAAAATGATAATCTACCACATAATGCCAAGAAGTTCAGACGTTCTTGTGTTTTAAAATAAAGTTTCTTCTTATTGAGATCTGATTTAAAAATCCTTACTTAATATGGTCACTGCTTGAAACAATGTTACAAGCTACCTTTAATTCAAAATTTAACATTGAATTTTAAATTTTATTTCTTCCGGATGCCATGCATCACTTATTTCAATAATGTAGCATTATTTACCGAGTTTTTTATATTGATTTTATATAATGATTTTTCTGCAATCGTGAAAAAATGATCAGAAATTCATTATAGGAAAATCATTATAGACCTATACTGAATTTCCTATAACATTTTTTCGTAAGGGGGGTTTACACGGGATTGTACAGGATTGCATGGAATTGCACGAGACTGTATAATATTGCGCAGAGAGATTGTTGACCAGATTCCAGGAATAATTAACGCCCAGGATATTAAGAGAATCCAATCCCTTTTGATGTTGTTAGTGTTTGTTTGGTGGGTGGAGGGTACCACCTGATGCTCAGGCTGTATAAAGACCATTTAATCTTTTTTTTTATATTTTACTCTGTTACTCAATGGTTTTTTTTTTGTGTCAGTTTTATTTAAAGAAAGTCTTTAATTTGTAAAGAATTATTGTCAAAATATTCGAATTTGAGCGTACCATGTAAGTTAGAAGAGGGGGTTGACTCCTCATCGTATAGTAAACTCTTCCACCATTTGCCATAAATCCGTAATAGTCGATGAACTGTATGAAGTTTTCGATCATTCCTCTCGCAGTTAATTTCATGTCGCACAGCAAGAGACCTTTGATTATCCAGTAACTGTCCCAGTAATAGTATTCTAGTTGAAAATTTAATTAATTATTATTGATTGATTTGATTATTATTAATTATTTGTCAAGCATTTTTTCTACTTAATCAACGAACCTCCAAAACGGCCTCCAGGAAATACGACTCCATTGTTGACAGGAATTAAACTATGTCTGCTTGGATGATCATACACTTCCGGTTTTATTTTTCTAGCTAACGTCTTCCAGATTGCATTTAATTCTTTTGCAAAGTATTTAAACTTTGGATCTTGTATTCGTATTAAAATCGATGGCTCTTCTACGTAATCAGATGGAATCCACTCTTCGAATTCATCTTCTTTGACGAAAGTTGAATTAACGAAAGCTGCTATTTCTTGCTCACTTGGCTTATTATTAGTTTTTTTCATAAACTCGTCAAATCTAGAGATAAAATTATCAGTTATTGAAAAATTTTGGGAGTAATTATTTAGGGGTCCTCCATATATTACGAAACGCTTTTTTGCACGATTTTTTAACCTTCTCTCGCCTCTTGTAGCGTTACCGTAACAATAGACCATGAACACCCCCCCCCCCCCTTAGTTTTACGTAACTTTTAGTAATTTCAGTGTGCAAAAATGATTGCCAATTCGTTATGTGCACAGTTTTCGATAACAAATAATAAAATATAAAGCCATATTTTAGTAAAAATCATTTTTGGTCAAGTTAGAATTTTTTGAAATATAACCAAAATATTAAATTTTTTAATGATGCTTAGTTTGCATTCTCTCACTATTTTGAAGTGGTCTAAGTACTAAGCAAAAAAACGTTTCACGTTAAAAAAATAGTGGTGCGTTTCTTCCATTCGAATAGAACTAATTATATATTACTTTTTCAAAATTTAAAAAAACAAATTCAGAATAAATCACAATTTTATTTCTTCTTTAACGCCCATCATACAAATTTAACTACGAAATTCTTGGAAATAAAAAAAAAAAAACAAGAATCCAACGTTCAAATTTGGAAAATAAACTCTTAAATGTTTCCATTCAAATTAAAAAAAAACACAAAAAAGTAAAGAAAAAGAGGGCAACATACCTCAAAAACATATTTCAAAAAATAATTTTTTTCCTCCTCCCTACCCTCTTATATTTTCCTATTTATAAAAAAAATATTACATTTTTTAAATGTTATGTAACATCTATCGACCCCTCGCCCTCAACGTAAAAGGGCCATAACAGCTCCTCTTGACCCCCCACCCCCACCCTAAAAGCGTTTATTAATATATGGACGGCCCCTTAGGTTCTTAAATTACCTTCTTGCTTTCTGACTTATTTATTGCTTTCTCAATATACAAATACAGATTTATAGACTTTGTAACGAGTTTAAATTAAGTAATTCATGAAAGTTTGAGACTTTAACGGAGGTGAACTTTTCAACTTACTTTTTCAGCGTTATTTCTGGGTCATTCAGTTGAACGAGATCGACGAACGTCTTACTGTCCTTGTAGAGGTTTGAAAGTTGAACAGTGTGCAATAATTCTCCGGTGCAGTAGATTTTGCTGAAACGATAAATAAACGAAAATGTAATACCAATATAAAAATGACATCTATTAGTGTCAATTATAGTGAATAATAATTCAGAACGAAGTTACGAATAAAAACTATTGTAATTTATCTTCCATTTTTCATTTTATCTGTTCACAAACATTGTTTGAAAAAGTTCAAAACAAATTGTAGTACACTAAGAAAAATATTTGTCTTGAATTAAAAAAACTGTTTCTTGATCATAATTTTCTTCATTTAACCAAAAATGACTTTAAAATGAAGGACATCATTTTAAATTATTGAAAAAAATTATATAGTAGTAGTGCTTAATTTGTTTGTGAATCATTTGATTCAGATTACAGTTCAATTCTAAAAATAACTAATATTCTGATAAATAAAAACAAAAAACCTTTAACTATATAATTAATTATAATGCTCATTCGTGAAACTTACTAACAAACATAACAATTTTTTCGAGAGAGTTTATATTGGGGTTATCTAGAATATTCAGCCAGGCATTCCTTATCTCACAGAGATCCCTACTTTCGCTTATACATAAAAATCTTACAGTATTAAAAAATTGACATTCTACTAAAAGATGGTACACAGATTCTGTATTAAAACTATTTTCATGATAGTAGATACAGTAACCATCAACATTCAAACTGCAGGTTTTATTCTTGATTATAAGTCTAGCTATGAACTTATTTATTAACCTTAATTGCGCTATAATTCTGATAAAACCGAGTGGTGTTCTTGACAGAGTTAAATATTTCCGAGGTCCTTCTCGCAATGTTAATTGTGGATAAAGTATTAAAGCAGAGGACGTGTCGGCTCTCTGTAAATCTTCTAGATATAATATTTTATCATAAGCTCTTATCCATGTCGATTTATTCTTTTGTAGAGCGGCTAGAGAAAGAAAATCTCAATCGCCCTCTATCCCAATCTTTTTAAATATACTTCTAACCTGGTGGGCACAGTTGTATTTCTCTGGGGTTGACAAATCATCTTTCGATCTATCCACTTCTCTTAATCTTAAATAACATTTCTTCGGAAATAGATCGTCGGACACTCTCTAAATCCGAATTAGTAGAAATTTTACTAATTGAATTAGTAGCATTGCATCTGACTGTTAAATTAGTAATTTTATCACTTTCTACTAAATGAAATGGTACGATTTAGGTTACTAAATGAATTAGTAAGGGTATTCTACTAATCTGCTTAGTAGTACCAACTTACTAATTCAATGAGTAACAATGAATTGCTATTGGGGATTTAAACATGATATGCGACACTGTCGGCCTCTACGCGAACTAACCAATATGGCCATGGACAGCCGTGGATGACATACTAAATACACGTAAAACATCACGAAACACAGCAAAAACATAGCGCTTAAGCGTAATGATCGTCCAACTGAATAAATAAGTGCTGTAGTAAGTAGCTCTGATGAGCAAAATACTTTTCCAAGCTGATAATTATTTGCTCCAATAATGGAATTTGCACATCAGTATCGAAAATCAACAAGTTTCGGAGGTTGTTGTGTCAGTGGTTGTGACTCCAAAGAGAATAAAAACCTCAATTCAAGTTTTCATAGAGTGCCACAGATTGGAAGTGTTAAAATAAAAAGGCGCAACTTATTTTGAAAAATTGAACTTGTAGATAAACACAGTGTGTGGTTGAGAAATTTCGATCTGAAAGATTGTAACGTTAAGATTTACTTGTCTGCTCTCTGAATTTTATTATTGCCTTGCATAGTTTAAAACGATTAGTGTATGAAAACATTTACGTTTTATCGAAAAGTAAGTGTTACAAGTTACATGTACATTTGTGCAATTTCCATCGTATACAGTGAAAAAACACATTTTATGTTAAAACTGTTTACCAATTCATTTAGTAGTAACGTTACCAATTTCTTTAGTAGATACAGTTACTAATTCATTTAGTCAGTTATTCTTACTCATTGAATTAGTAGATTTTTACTAATTACCAGTAAATGAATCGGCACTATTTGAATTAGTAGAAAACTACTACCAATTAGTAGTTTTCTACTAATTCAAATTTAGAGAGCATATTTAGAATTTTCTCTATCCAGTTGAAAATTTGCCCAAAAACTCGAACAGCAATTTGGGAAGCACCTATTTCTAATCTAATAGCAAATCATATCCAGCTTTATTTTGTGGAACATGCAGGATTCTCTGATAAAAAGTGGATTGAGCTCTTTCTATAAAATCCAAATACCTGAGACTCCATTTGTGTGCACCATACATTGAAACGCTGGATACAAGACTATCACAAAGTCGAACAGTAGGATTCCATGAGTTAAGTTTTAATCTATGAATTAGAGTAATCGTAGATCCTACAGCGAGGTTAGATTTACGAACAGCTTCATCTTTCGCCCTGACAAAAAGTGCAGATTGGATGAATGGAGTACCCACGTAGATATAGCTTTTGACAATATCAATCACGGAGGTTCCGTACATAAAAGGTGGGTATTTTTTATTATGCCCATGACCTCCCTTTCTGCAGATTAATATTTTTATGTAACACAGACATGATTTACGCGTTTTATTAGCGTCTTTTCAATTCTGGAAGTAGCCGTTTATACGACAGGAGGACTGGACAGCGAATGCGCATGCGCGCAGTATAATAATGCGTCCATAATCCTTGTTTGTTTGTTGACAGCTCGCCAAAGGCGGCGAGGAATCGTGATTAAGGGAAGGATATTTTAAATGAAGACCTAGTCACTTTTGGGTCGTAATAAGAAGAATTTTATTAGAACCAGAGGGGAAAGACCTTACGACCAAAACCCCTCGGGAAAAGAAAACATTGCTCGTTTACAAACGCAAATATTGAACCTTAAAAAAGGGTGGATGGTGTGAGTCACTGACTGCTCGTGTGTGTGTATATCTTTCGAATCAAAAAATTCGTATCGTTCGTTTCGTTTATACATGACCCTGAGCCGATTTCACTATCGTAATGTTCTCCTCGTTCGTCTATTCGTATGGCCCCGGGGCCGATCTTAATCACTGCACTGCACTGTTTTTCTAATTTCAAAATGCGCGTGTACAATACAAAAGAAAGGGGGGCTCGGAAAAGTCACGAGGACATGTCGATGTGCATCGTCGAGGGTTTCCCGAAGGAATGTATGAAAATACGCGTTCCTCTGACGCACCAACTTTCCCCAAAACAAAATGAAGCCTTGAACATTTCTCGGAACCCTCAATCCAATCCTCAGGTACAAGTCATAAATGCGCGTGGACACCTTCCAAATTCGGTTCTACCGAACAATCCTCCTAGGAGTATTATCAGCTCATAATTGTACTGCGAGAATACGCATTGGCAGTCGACCATGTACGAGTATGGCCGCGTAAAACTAACCTCAAATTTCCGAAGTGATGAACTTGTAAATCATACCTTTGTTACGTAAAGTATCGTATGTACCAAGGAGTGAAACATCTTTTTATCCTCGCTTGTTTGCAAAACTCGGCTTCGACTAGCGCTACGCGCTCGTCTGCGCCGCGTTCCTTTCGTTACATCTACCGATCCAGAGATGCCCTTATTTCCCTTGATCGCAATATTAGAACAAATAACCATTTCTTTGACTCAAAGAAATTTTTCTTTGACTGAGAATCAATGAACGGTTTTCTTTATGATTCAAGGAATAATTTTTTTAAATTTGTATTCTACTTTTTTTATTGGTTTTAACCAAATAGTTAAACTCAAAAAAATATCATTATTATTTCTACCTGATAGTTAAATTTTTAAACTAAAAATACTAATTTTTAAACAAAAATGGAACTGTTCAATTTTCATTTCAAAAAATTAATAAAAAAAAAGAATTATCTACAAAACAGTTCAATTTTCTACCAAACTGTTGAATTTTCAAGCCAAAAAGATGAATTTTCTAGAAAATATTTAAATTTTCAACCTGAAAATGTGTGTTTTTAACAAAAAAGTTTATACCAAATAGTTTAATTTTCAGTTTGAAAAATAATTTTTAACCAAAAAACGAATTTTCAACCAAAGAGATGAATTTTACACTAGAGTGATAAATCTTCAAGCAAAATAATGTATTTTTAAGAAAGTAATTTAACTTTCAACCAAGAAGTTCAATTCTAAACCTAAAAAAGATGAATTTTCAGCAAAACAAAGTTGATATTTCAAACAAAAAAGATTTTAGTAATAAATCAAAAACAGTTGAACTTAAACAAAAAGACGAATTTTCAATAAAAACTTGACTCCTCAACTAAACCAGATTAATTTTCAAAGAATGGCATTTTTAACTAAAAAAATTGATTTTCTTCCAAAGAGACGAATTTTCAACAAAATACATGAATTTTCCACCAAATAGTTAAATTTTCAACCAAAAGGATTAATTTTCTACCAAAAAGGACGATTTTTTAACAAAATACGTGAATTTTTGACCACATAGTTGAATTTTCAAATAAAAAAGATGAATTTTCAACCAAAAATGGAATAGTTAAATTTTCAGTTGAAAAAATTAATTTTCAACAACAACAACAACAACAAAATTCTACAAAATAGTTGAGTTTTCAACCGAATAATGTGAATGTTCAACAAAACAAGACAGTTGCCTTTTTAAACAAAAAAGATTAAATTTCTAGTAAACGAAATAAATTACTATCAAACCATAAAGACGACTGTTAAAAAAAATTTATTCAGTCAAGAAAGGCAGAGAATTTCAACGAAAATGTTGAATTTTCAACCAAAAAGATGTATTTTTAATAAAATTGTTGAATTTTTAACAGAATAATTAAATTAGTAACCAAAAAAGATGATTTGTTAAACAATAATATAATAGTAGACTTTGCAACTGAAAAGAATGAAGTTTCAGCAAAAAATATATGCAGTTGGATCTTCTTATTGGGTTCTATTTATTGAGTTTTCCTGATAGGTGGAAAAACGAGAAAGAGGGGAAATATTGTGAAGCCTCCGATGAATGAATTGATGGGGAGGGGGGGGGAGAAAATCTTACGGTATCTCACATGTGGCGAGGGGGGTTGCAAATTTCAGAAAAACACCTTACGTAAATGGTTCCTTAAAGCAACCAATCCCGACGCAACTGGAACGTGTACGTCATCCACTCCTGCTCCTTCTATCCCAGAAGGTTCGCAAGAGCGGAAAATTTACGCAAGAGACTTTATTTATTTTTATTATTTGAAGTTTTAGGCTCCGGAAGCTACGATCATGGTTCCTTAAAGCAACCAATCTCGAGGCAACCGGAACGCGTACGTCATCCACTCCTGCTCCTTCTATCCCAGAAGGTAAGCAAGAGCGGGAAATTTACGCGAGAGACTTCGTACAACACTGTTCCCTGGAGTGCGGTCTCTAGCCGCCGATGACCTTACGCGGCAGACGGCACAGTTGGAGATGAAAGTTTCACCTCTGGATACTTTTTTAGAGCTGCCAATCTTTGTAGAATGTTATGAGGAACAGTGTTGACGGACCAGATGAAGTGATCCCTGCAGAACAGCCTTTTGCATCCGGCTCGCGATGGACTGAGCCTCACGCTGGCAAGTCGGGATTTTGTTGACTTGGCTAAGAAATGAAGCTTTCATGCCTCCGAGACAGCCGACTATGAGAACTACAAGATGGACTTTGTAGCCTTGGTACAGTATGCTCAGCTCGAAAAGAAGTGCTTGATATTTCGCCCGTTTTTCTTCCTCCTTTGCCGCAATATTACCATCGGCTGGTGCCGAGAATTCAATCACGTAAATGATCTTCGTCTTGATATTGTCCTTGGAGAAAAATATCAGGCTTTGTAGCACTGATACGTTGAGTAGTGTAGAATGAGAAATTCCAGAAGATCTTACACTGATAATTCTCCACAATGGACTCAAGTTCGCCCTGGGCGTATGGCAAGACTGGCAAGAGATCAACACCATATAAGTGCCAAAGGTGTAGTATAACACTTTTAGAGCCGCATTGTGTCTCTGTATATACCCGTAGCATGCATACTTCGAGCATCCACTGAGAACATGTCCAAGTGTTTCTGGCTCTTGTTTGCACGCTCGGCAGTTGGTATCGCCTACAGGTACATTTATTATCCGCTCGCGGTGAACGAAGGTGTCTATAACACCGTCTCAATCCAGCAGACTTGAGAAACTTGTTGGACAGACCCATCGAAAGCTCTTCTCTACGTATAATGCCGTAGAATTTACCGTCAACGGGCTTGTCAGCATGTTTTCTTAGTACAAGCGAATGTTCTTCTTCCTGTACACGACTTTTCAGCTTTAAAAGTGTGAGTGATGCTAGGCCATATGTAGGGTCGCTGGAATCAAATGGGAGACCAAGCTTCTCTGCGGCCCTATCTGCGGCACGGTATAGGAACGCCGCATCATTGACGACTTCATGTTGATGTAAGAGTCGCATAAGAGAATCTTTGCTATTTAGAACTGAGCAGGCTGTAGCCAGAACCGTTCTTCGATGAAGAAACTCTAAGCTTAGCAAGCCTCTACCCCCTTTATCTCGAGGGAGGTACAGTCGAGGTACGGAGGATCTAGAATGATGACTTCGATGGATTGTCATCATCTTGCGTGTGCTTCGGTCAAGTTGCTTCAACTCATCGACTGGATCTTATTCTTCCCAGATAATTCGGAAGCCCAAATTTTTCTGAGAATTTGGCGATAGCTTTTTGCGACGGCCGTTTTAACACACGCACATTTTGGTTTTCTTCATTACCAAGATGTTTAATGGTATTTCCGCCTATGAGTTGAACATCCTGATCGTCAAGCGATGATGTAGTTTCTAGTCTTTCTTGATGTAGGTGGACGCAGGCACACTTGTCCAGCACGAAGCTCATGCCAATCGCTTTAGAGTACCTATTTACCGCCGCCACAAGGATGTTAAGGTCCTCTTTTGAAGAAGCAAAGAGTTCAAGGTCGTCCATGTATAAAAGGTGTTTGACCTTATATTCTCTTCTGTTAGGCGGGCCACATAGGTATCCAGAGCATTTGCCTCACTATTTTTGGATGCACCTCCAGGCAATCAAGGAGCTTACTGAGTAGCTCATGGTTCGTGTTATCGAATGCCTTACGGTAGTCAATCCAAGCCATTGACAGATTGCATTGACCCTCTTGCATCCACGTTGTTCAACTATTGCACTCCATACCGGCTCGATAGATGTTAATATCCTCTCTTTGAGGATGCCAGTGAATAGCTTGTAGCTTGTGTTTAAAGAAGCTATGGGCCTATAGTTCTTTGGACTTGACAAATCTCCGGTCTTAGGGATCAATACCGTGCCTCCTTCCACTAGCCACTGCGGGACGGGTTGTTCTCCGTTTAAGAAAGTAGTAGATATACGAGCTAGATGTTGGTGCGTAGAACTGAACTTCTTCCACCAAAAGTTGTTGATTTTATCTGGCCCTGGCGCTGAAAAGTTCTTAGTTCTAGCGATAATTTTCTTCACTTCTTCAGCAGTAATTAGTGGACACTCTTCCTCTGGACCTTGTAACCTTTGCCTTTGGCAAAAGTTAAGAAAGAGTGATATATCTGAAGCGTCTTCATTTAGCTGATAAGTACCTCCATATACGTGCTCACAGAAGACTTGAATCTCTTCTCGACTAGGCGGATTTTTAACGGCACGTGACGTTTTATTGAACAGACGGGAAGGATGAGTAGAAAAGGTGGAATTTTCCTGAATCCACTTTACTCGCCGTTCAAGGCGCTGTTTCGCTGTTGAAGGAGATCTTATTTTTTGCGTTATCAATGAATGCTGAAATTTTTTGTACGTTTCCAGTTTGAAACGACACGGTGACAACAAATTAATAGCTGAACGTCCAGTGACATCTTTATCCTAAATCCCTTGGAAGCATCAAATTTGACGTTGAAAATTCAAAAGAATAAGCTTAATTCACTTTCAATCATATTCTCTCTTATGCACTTCACTCTCCACGCATATTCGAAATATCAAAAAGCAGTTTAAACTTTTTTTAAATATTTTTAAGTACAATTAACAGAAAATGTGACGCTGAACGGCTCAATGACATTCACTCACTCCGAAATTGCTCTGAACCATGGTGCTCCCAACTCTCGTATCCTTTCACACTGCATCCATCGCGTCGACAACCGGATTGGTTGAGGTTGGCGCGCTTATTTGAAATGATTAAATGTGAAAAGCAATTGTGTACAGCAAATAATAAGAGTAAAGTTATTAAAAATAATTCTTTGCTCACAAGGAAGACTTATAAAGTGAAATTTAAATTATTTAATAGATTTTCTCCTTAAAAATAAATGATCGATTTCAATTCTAAAGAAAGGAATATCTTTTTTATCCTAAATATGAATTTACAATTATACCTAATATTCTTATGCACTTTACATTTACCATTTGTTGTGAACATTTGACTTACACATTCAATCATTTTAAATAAACACGCCAACGGTAAGTAATCAGGTTGGCCCTCCGCGATGGGTCATTTGCTCTTCAGTGGATGGTCGAAATGAGTGAAAACAAGATGATCGTATTGACCATCCCGAAGTCAGACTGGTCATAAAATGATAGCCTCTCCGACTATGCCCAAAAATTCTGGATGACCATCTAGAAGAACGGACTGGCTCTCTAAATTTTGGCCCTCTAACTTTGACGATCCATTTTTCTCTGTGTAGTCCAAGGAAATCAGCTCAAAAAAGATCGATTTTCAGGAAAAAAAGAAGAAAGTTTTTTTCATTTACAATCATGTCCGTGAAGGCGTTATAAATTAATATCAACAAAGTTCCACATTGGCTCGCTTACGCATGCACCCCTAGCCTAGAAAAACATGTCCTAGGAGGGTAGCAACGCTGTAGTTGTCGATAACAAAAATGAATAGAGGTGGAAAAATAAAATTTACAACAAAAAAGGTTATATGCAGTTTTGCTCTACAGACCATAGATCATGCGTAATCAGCTCCAAAAGTGGAAGGGCGCTTAGGGGTATTGCTTAAAATGCACTCGCGCGCTTAGCTGTCGGCGCATAACTTATTAACAAGTAGTTTTTCAAAAGTGGGATCTCATTTCCACCCCACTCATGAGGTAGAATTTTTGTTTCGTTTTTTTATTATCGTCTTCCCTGTAGGCCTACTCCACTTCTCTTTAGTTTCCAAGATTTAACAGCAGATGTTTCGAGTATCGCAAAATTCTTGTGGCTTGAACAGAAACTCAAAGCTGCAACTGCATTTACAGTAGTTTTTTATGCAACTTTCATAAATAAAAATATCGCTAGAGAAAGTAATATGCAAGAAAGAAATGAGCGAGGTATTTTTGCTGGGTATGTGACATCTGGACGTCACATACCGACCGTTTGGACGCTACCGTATAGGCGCGATACGTTTAGGCGCTGAAACTTTTAGGCGCCGCACATTTAGGCACTGCGAAGTTTAGGCGCTGGACTTTTAGCCACTAGATCGGCGAAACGGTAGATTCCTGCATATATTTTGTATTCGAGAGAGGGTGTTTAAACAAGCGTAAAACACCAGGAGCGTGGGATAAAAAAGCACTGCGCGGGTACTCTGGGGCATATATTGCGTAATATTGCCCGAATTATATTCAATGCAGGTTCCAGTGGATTAGTCCAGTAGCATGTAACACTTCTGTATGCACCAAGTGCATACATGCATGCACTAAAGAGTGAGTATTTGACGGGTCTAGCTTATAATATTGATTTCGCCCAATTTTCTCCTGAAGTGAAGTATGAGTTGCGTTCTGAATAAAACCAATACTATCTTATTGCGTTGTAAAATATGAATAAATAAATTTACAATCAAAAATACATCACTATAGTATTGATTCCTTTTTATTATCAATTAAAAGACCTAGAGTAGGTCACAACAGATTACTAAATTTTTTATACAATTTATAGTAAATTATTAAGAATAGTAATTTACGCTGTGAGGAAGACCCTACTATTTATTTAACTATTTATGTTCATAAACTTAAAAAAAAACATTATTTAATTGCTTCTAATGTTCTAAAGAGAAAAATTTCGAGGTACGTTTCCTAACCTCTCTCTTTTTTCTTGTCACTCACATTTATTTATTGTAGTTAAAGTTCTCAGAACAAATGTTTTGGCATATTGTAATAAATTTGAATGAACTACTCTTAAAAGTAATTTCCTTTTTCATAGTTTCCCGTAAATTCGTAATCGATACGCAAATGAAATGAAATGGCTCGGCGCCTAAAAATCCCGGTTGCTAAACGACCTGGCGGATAAACGTCCCGCGCCTAATTGTCCAGCGCCTAGACGGCAGCGTCCAAATGGTCCGCCTAAACGGTGGCGCACAGTGGGAGAAAGTGAATTATTTTCGTTCAAAAAGTCTATAGACTTCAATTTTCCCCGTTTTGCAATCGCTTGTTTTTAAATTAAAGTGCGCTAAATTTCAAAGAGCACCTTGGCCAGAGATTTTTGCATTTTAATTTGTTTATTTATTATATTTTTTTCTAAAAGTATGAGAAAATCGAGATCTTTCACAAAATAATTATTAACTCTTCAACAACGGTTTGCAATTAATGAAAATCATCTTCAATCAACAAAAGAGTACTCCCAGAATACAAATATTTTGATTATTGTGTGTTTCAATTATTCTAAACAAATTAAATGATCAAATAGCCAAATATTGTAATTTTTGTTTGAAAAATTTTTTCTTATCTAAAAATGCTTTAAATTATTGTGAGAGTGATTGTTAATCACCATTTCTATAAAACATTAACAATTATAATTGTTAGAAACAATTTTTGTGCAAAAATTTAGAACTTGTGGTATTTTAAATTTCGGATTTCCCTTTATCATCTGAATTAATGGAGATATTCTTAGGAATAATATATGTTCAATTATGTTTCTTAAAATACAACAATTTTTGATTTTCTCAACAAATTAAATGAATAAATCGACGCCTCCATTCAATATGAGTCTATCTGCTGACAACGCCGTGTATGAGACTATGCGCTGTGTATAAGCATAGGGAATAGTCTCATACAGAGCGCTGTCAGCACATAAACTCATATTGAATGGAGGCGTCTTTTGGTACTTTGGCCTGGAAAATAATTTGTTTGCACTAAAACAGCTTTAAGTTTCTGTGAGAGAGATTTGCAGTCACTATTTCTATATAAAATTTACAATGAAAAATTGTTATTACTTTATTTCAAATATCACGAAATTGTTATGTATTTAAAAAATATTGTAATTTTTGTTGAAAGTTTTTTTTCTCAGCTGAAAATACTTTAAATTATTGTGAGAGTGATAGTCAGTAACAATTTCTATAAAACATTAACAATTATAATGGTTGTAAACAATTTTTGCGGAAAATTTGAAATTTGTGGTTTTTTCAATTTCGGATTTCCCTTCATTATCTGAATTGATGCACATATTCTTGAAAATAACATAGGTTCAATTATATTTGTTGAAATACAAAAATTGTTAATGTTGTCAACTAATTAAATAAATAAATTCAAAGCTTTGGTACTTTGGCCTGGAAAATAATTTTTTTTGTGAGAAAGATTTGCAGTCACCATTTTTATAAAAAATTAACAATAAAAATTTTTATAAGAAATATTTGTAGCGACATATTTAAATGATCGGTTTTTTCAAATTTGAATTCCTCTGAATCATTTGAGTTACTACAGATAATTTTGAAAATGATATATATGTAATTATATTTGTCAATTTTATAAGCAATCGTATTTTCTGCTCAGAAATTTTTTTGCCATTGGTTATTTCATGCAGAAATAGTGACTGCAAATCTCTATCAAAACAATTTAAAGCAGTTTTAGTGGAAACAAATTATTTTCCATGCCATAGTGCCAAAGTTTAATATTTATTTATTCAATTCGTTTACAGAATCAAAAATTGTTTTTAACAATTAGAATTGTTAATTTTTTACAGAAATTGTTACTATCAATTACTCTCACAATAATTTAAAGCACTTTTAGGTCAGAAAATTTTTTTTCACAAAAATTACAATATTTATTTATTTGGTAATTTAATTTGTTTATAATAATTGAAATGTACAATAAATAAATTTTTTTTATTCTAGAAGTATCCTTGCGTTGATTCAAGATGATTTTCATTATATTCAAACCGTTGTTGAAGAGTAAATAATTATTTTGTGAAAGATCTAGATTTTCTTATACTTTGAGTAAACATATAATAAATAAACAAATGAAACTGCAAAAATCTGTGACCAAGGTGCTCTTTGAATGTAACCGCACTTTGAAAAAAAAATTGCCAATCGGGGCAAAATTGAAGGCTGTATACTTTTTTGAACGAAAAAAAAGGCCGCTGCTGTCACGATTCTTATACCGATCCGCGAAAGCAAATAATTGCTGATTTGGCTCGTGTTTTCGCAAACATTACTGAATTTATGACAAGCGTTGAGGAGCATATGCCCGATAGATCATCAGTGACAGAAAAACTAACATCTAAAATTTAAGCAATAAAACATGATAATGTTTATTCCGAGTAATATTTTGAACAAAAAACAAGCGAGAAAATTTTGTTTAAAATATTTTCACTCTTATTTATTGTTGTTCTCCGATGCACCCTTTCGTAAATAATAGCCAAAAACCACAACATAAAAAAACCGTATAGAGAGGATGTTTTTCGTGGCTAGGGGTGTATAAGTAAGCGAGCTGATGGGGAACTTTTTTGATATTCGTTTGGAATTCCTTCACGGATATGATTATGAAGAAAAAAAAACTTTCTTTTTTTTATGAAAAAAGTCTAATTTCCCCGGAATGTAGGCTGCTCACTGCAATATGGAATTAATGTCAGGTAAGCCCGTATAAAGAAACAAGCTACAGATGTTCCGTATAAAAAAACAGGTTCGGTAGTTTTGATCGATTTTTTCATTAGGACTTTTGGTAATAAAATAAAGAAAACCAGGCTACTCTGCAGCAGAATCAAATTTCATGGAATTCTAGGAAATATTTACTATTGTATAGCATATGTTAATATTTTATTACGTGCTGTAGAACGTTCTGCTTGCTTATTATTATTATCCGAGGGTTAGGTTGCAAAGCAGCTCTAAGTTGTACCTCGGCTGTTCGAGTGCCCCTTCTATTAATATCTTCTGAATACTCTGTGTACTTTGTATAAACAAAATAAACAATATATTTTTTATATTTATAAATAGGTATTGCCAGATCATAAGAGGTCACGAAAGGTCTTCAATACGTCATTCGGTGCGTTTCGAAGGCGCGAAGAATTATATCAGATACAGTGCTGTAGTATTCCTAATAGCAACAAAGCTTTTATCATATAAGAAGAATTAAACGTTTTTCTGAAACTTCTGGAATCGTTTGGCATTGCACCGTTTACGTATAGCGATATACACAACTCGTGCAGAATAATGTCAAATTTATTTGTAAAATATTAAGTTAATTTTAATGTAATTTAAATTCACTTTGATGTATTTATTAATTTTAGGGGGGGGGGGTGCTAATGGAAATTAATACAAAAAAGTATGATCTCTAGTCGTTGGCACCCATTGCCAATGACCAAACCATGTAATTCTGGAATGGTTTCATTCGTTTGCGGATCCGGATCATATCAACCCCCCGCAAGTCGCACGTTGCGGCATCTGTCATTTCAAAAAATCTAAAGTCCACAAAAATTTAGCAAAAAGTAGTGGGACTTTTGCCAATTTTTCTGGATTTCAAATTTTTTCGAATGCGAGATGCCGCAATGTGAATTGCCGCGAATATGGCTAGACGCAAATGTGACTGGAGAAAATTTGACTTGCAGGGGGTTGGGCTGACTAAAACCCACGTTGGCACCCCTCCTGCCTCGTCAGAAAACAGTAAGGTTATGTAATCCCAAGATCTTGTAAATGTGGTAAGCATGATAATAAATGAAGCTATCATTTATTTGCCGGTTATCTTAACCTCCAAGGGTTTGTTAATATCATTTATTTTTTTTTAGATATAGATATATATTGCTTTTATTTAAATTTATGACTTGAATTTTATTATCTTCATACATATTATGTTTAATAATATTGTTATACAATGTTTTGAATGTTACGCCAGAATTTATGTTATTATAAAAAGCAAAAGTTTTTATTCAGTCGGTGGGGATAGGTTCAATCCATGGGCATCAAAGTATGCCTCATGAATGAAAAACGTATACCGAAGAACACGACATGGCTAAAGTTTTATACAGCTGCTGTTAAAGACATTGGCTTGTTCAAAAAAATAAAATAAAAAAATAAAACGATAACATACTTCATTTAGAATTATTAATAGAAAACTTATTTAATATTTTCAGCTGCGCAATTTGTTTTTGATCAATGTGCCAATAACTGGGGTTAGCATTGCCTAGTAATAAGATTTTTGGACTACATACTTATTTTTATTAATTTTTCAAGCTTTTGTCAACTTTTAATAATAATTCAACATTCCAGTGTATTCTACGTGAAATTTTGAGTGTCGGTATAGTTATCACTATTTTAGAATTCAGTATTGTATGTGTTCATTTATTTCCTGAAGTATAAATTTCCTCTTAAAGTGCCAATAACTGGTTCTCTTACCCCAGTAGGTCATAAAAGGTTCCACAATAGGTCGATCGATGCGTCTCGAAGACACCAACAAATATACCAAATATAGTATTGTTGTAATTCGAGTATCAAACAAAAATTTCTACATTTTTTCAAGTTTCTAAGTGCAAAAAAACACTTCTAATTGGCCGATTTAGTTAAAAATCGTATTAGACCTGGAAATCAATGAGAGGTACAATTAGTTGAATTATATCGAAATATGTCAAAAAAGTAGATTTGAAAATTCACATCATTACAAACCTGCCTCTATTAGGAAGAAATATTATTCAACAAGTGACAAAATATGCAAGGCTTCGTACCCCCAATTTTTCTGTGTTAAAAAAAAGAAATATTTCATTTTGCACATTGATTTAGGAACAAATCATTGCGCCTAGATTTCACAAAGTAAATAGATAAGGAGAAAACATGAATGATCAAGTAACTACAGAATCGAATAAAATTTCTAAGAAATGAGAGAAAGATGTGGTAGTCTCCTTATCTTCATTCTCGAGTTTCAGTTGGCAGGACTAACAAGTCTGTAATTATTTTTAATTAACTCTGTGTGTATCTCGCTGGAAACTTCCAGTCTTAATTCATAGGAGGAATATTTTCCTCTAATAATAAGGTAAATTTCCCAGAAAAATCGTGACCTTAGTCCCTATCATCAAAATATATTATTATATTATTAAGAATACATATTTTACTTAAAAATAGAGAATCAAGAAGTTAATTCCAGTTTGGGAAATATTTTAATTAGGTTTATAGTTTGTAAAAGAATATGCAAACTTGAAAATTTTTTGAAGGTAGAAATGATAATATAGTAACTCGTAGTTATCTGAAATTGCGACGTATTCCATTGTCTAAATAATTGTTCCCAGGTAGTAGATTGCATAAATGACTGTAATTGTATGCTAATATCTTGTGGCTACAATATATGAATAATTTATACATTCATAGAAATGTTTTTGAAAAATAAATGATAAAAAAGCGACCTGCGATACTCTTCCCCTTTAACTTATCAGTATTTATTTAAAAACATGTTTAAATATTTGGCGTTTTTTTTTCTTTGTCTACTAAAAATATTGTAACCAGTGAAAAAATTAATTTCGAGAAAGAAGTAAAACTCTAAAATTTATATTGTTCTTTTATCGAAACCTTTAATGGTTTCATTTCCTTGATCTCAACTGAAGCCTTTTAATGGATGAAAAAAAGGTCAACCTCAGTATTTTTTTCCTATCACAGAGTATTATTGAAAAGTTCCATGGCCTCCGAGTCGACAAAAACTTTGTCAAAAGCGCATAAAGAGCGTTTCGCTAGGTTATGAATAACTGATAGGGAATAGTAGCAAGTTTATCGGCCGCTGCGGTGTACTTTTACAGTTCTGGATGAATTCCAAGATAAAAATACAAATAAAGAAATATTAAAATATTAGTATTGTACACGGAAAAAAAAGACTTGGAAAATTTCTTAGATTAGTGCTGGACTTTTGGACGGGCCATCATTTTCATAAAGTCTCGTATACTTCCTATGAAGGGGTTATAAATTTTCATGGAAAAATGAAAAAAAGTCATGGAAGTTTTCAAACACAGTCAAGGAACAACAGTCCTGGAATTTTCATCAGTTTACAAAAAAATTGTATGCAGTCTTGAAATGATTATAAAAAACTCTTCATATTTTCAAAGACTTGAATTGAATAAGTGCGTGATTCAGAAACAAAGAACTCGAATACGAGTCAGGGAAACACTCCTTGACTGCCTGCGAGAATTTGCAGGGGGGCGCTCAGTGACAAATTCACATTGGTGTAAGTGTAGTAGACACTGCATGAAGACTCAGTGCTCCCAAAACTCAGATCTTTTCGCACTGCGCATGCGTCACATCGTCAACCAGATTGGTTACCATTGCCTTGCTTATTTAAAATGATTAAATGTGCAAATAAATTGTTTACAACAAAAAGTAATTGTAAAACGCATAAAGATATTAAGAATGTTTTAAAATGATTATTTGTGATAAAAAAGGTATGCCTTCCTTTGAATTTAAAATCGATCGTTTATTTTCACAACTGGTCGCATAAAGGATTCAAATCTCCAAGATTTACATGAGGTGAAAAATTTTCTTCACTTGCTACCTTCTTCTGCTAGATATCAAATTCCTTCAATAAAGTTGCACGATTGTTTTTTAAACGAACATTTGCAGGTTTCACAATTTTTAGTGGTTGTAACTATTCCTACGTAGTTCTCAATCTTTGCGATATTACTTATAAATACACTTATTTCTATTCGAAATAAATTAGCAGATGGCTATTATTAAATTGCAAAAAACTGGATGTAAGCAGATTTTACATTCAAGTTCGTATTTCTGTATGCAAAATATTTATAAAAATATTGAAATAAAATATAAGAATGTGTCTCATAATGGAATAAAACGTGTTTCTTTTCATTCCAAAAACATTTACATAAAAGCCATCTCCACATTTATAATTTTAATAAATAAATAAAAAGTTGTTTAGAAGTTAATCGAGTCACCACTAATACTTCTTGAAGCACTGAGAGGTCCCCGAGATATTACGAATATCTGAGTTTTTTTCAAAAAGATACACATTAGTCGTTTAAACAATTTCCTTATTTATTTAACAAAATTCTTTATTCTGATATAGAATCTACAATAATTTTCGTAGAATGTTGTTCAAATTGCTATTTCTTACCAGAAATTTCATTTAAAATAACCATTTTTTCAATATCAAGTTAAAAATTTTGTTTGTCAATAATTTATTGATATAATTTGGCAAATACATCACTTTTATGAAAATAAATTGTTTATAACGCTGCAACTTATAAACAGTGCGTCTCACGAAAACAGTACAAAGGACAAAAAGTTTGATTTTTTGTTGATTTGTTATTAATTTCTCCAATCTAGAATCAAATTCTTTAATTTGAAAAATAAAAATAACACAATTTAATTCTTAAAAGGAAATTTTATCATGTGTCGTAGTACTATGTCATTATTTATTTATACTACATGTTAAATTGTCTGAAAAAAATTTTTCATCACATGGATAGGTTATTTTTTTTCCGTAGAATCGAACAATGCAATTAGTTTTTATGTTATATATCATAAATTTGAAAAAATTAGTTCAGAAATTTTAGTTTAAATAAATAAAGCATATTTTTTTACGTAAAATCATACCTTGGTCAAAAAATAATTTTTCGTAAAAAATTATATTTTTCACTAGGAATCTGTATTATTATCGGAGATTGTAACGACCAATTAGAGCACCTGACTGGCAATCAGTTGATTTGGCGTTCGAATCCCAGCGGAGCGAAAGGAGAAGATCTTTTTTCTGAATAAAATTTAATTATATTTTTCAATTATTTAAACAAAAATTGTTTGAAAAATGTGTTTAATTTGTTATGCAAAGTCAATCTTGCAGCAAGTTGTCTAATTCGCAGCCCTCGTCCAGATTCTTTTTACGCGGCCTTGCAGTTTTCAGCTGTAGCACAACGCCAAGATTTTTTACCGTGCTTTCAGCGCGAATGATTAGCCGAGGGGCTTGAGCGGTTAGGAATGAGCTGCGTTAGCCTAGAGTTTAGTCTAGAGTATACACTATACACACAAAAAACCGAATGAAATCTTTACAGCCATTTCAGAGTAATCTTTACCTGTAACAAAAATTAACTTCACGTGTTAAGATTTACCCACCACATGGGAAATGGTTACCATGTCAACTCCATTAAATTTTGTTTTGTTTCGATGCGAAAAAATTCAACTTTATGTACTTGAAAATTACCCACAATAAAAATTCAATTCTGTTTTTTCTGTGTAGCTAGTTCTAATTCCCGCAGCGTGCGTCCGATTTTGCAGAGCGTAAAATGTGTGCGATTAATATAAGTAGTCATTGTGTGTGATTATCTTAAAATAAATATATAAGTTAAAGATAATAATATTATAAATTTAAAAAAGAATTTTTTATTTTTTTATGAGCACGAATGTCTTACACGAACGGCTTACAAATTTGTCTGTGATATTTTGTTGATGAAGTCTAGGAGTGCTTCATTGACTATACTGGACGCAATCTAAGAAGTCTTATATTTCATCCAGCACTATTTGCATAATTTTCCAATGCGATATGTTCAAATTTTCAAATACTTGTAGATCTATCCTAGTCAATGAAAATTATCTGCACTTTTTTCCCCGTGTAGATATAAACAATTTATTTTGCATTATGATACATTTAATTCTGTTTAATTGCTAGATTCTGGCCAATACGATGGAAAATGATAGAAATTTGTAAATAGAAATTGACCGAGAAGATTCAATATGAAATGCAGTTCCATTTCATTTTGTCTTTAAATTCTCATTAGTTTCATGAATAACTCGCATACTGCCTTTGTACCACTTACGAAATTTTCTTACATTTTGTCCATGTCTGTCCATTTATTTAGCCAATAATTTATTCCTTTTCATTATTTTTTTTATCCTAATCCTCTTTTCAACCGATATGATATGCTTTTTTCCTCGTCTTTAGCATTGTTTCTTACTTAAAGAGGAAGCTTTTCAGACGTGACAAATCAAATATCCGGCTGTGTGTATATCTAAATATGCTAGCGCGCGCGTGCGTGTGTACGTCACGCTTCCCTCTTCACCGCAGTATCTGGAAACTGTGTAATGAGCATAGATAAAGTGTTATGCAATTTGGTGGATTAATTCTGTACCTAAATATCTCAAAATAGATAAGGATTTCTCAAAATATGAGAGTTTTTTTGGCATTTTATAAATGTTTACAAATTTGTTTTTTGATCGTAACTTTGTCAATTTTCATAATTTAACTTGAACATATGCATAAAAGATTCTCGTCCTAACGAACCGATTCATCTATATTAGTAGTGCATTTTAATAAATACTGAAAACATTCATTTGATTTATAATATTGAGAAAAATTGTACTTCTATTAAAATAACTTTTAAAACTTTGACGTTAGTGTATTCTGAAAAAAAATTTCTGGGATAAAAAGAAATCGATTGACCTATGCTGCGTTCGATTAAAAATTAAAACAATTTTTTAATTTATTATCTTTAAAGGCATTATTAATTTAAATAAAATTACATAATCATTACTACTCTATTCAAGTTTTTTTCTTGTCAATACAAAATTGTTTTTAATCTAGTTGCATCACACTGAAAGACATAATTGAACAGTACCGCATAATTCTGGTAATCTTAACCATATTGTATTGCTCGCTCAGCTACAACCATACGGATTGGCTATTATAGGCATACCATTATGTTTACGCATTATAGTTATATGAAAAATAATAATTATTCGTGAAGTATCCTAAATTGTATTCCTAAGTTATAGACTTCTGTGGCTGAATCTTTCATATCAGAGCTTGCATACCATACTGAAATGGCTGTCATAATACAAAATGTAGAACCCTCTAGCATAAAATACCAAATATAAGTTTGTCTTGTAAAATCTTGAAGAAAACCATGTAAAATTGAAGCAAATATAAATTCACATATTAAAAATCAAGTCTTTTGAAGTTTTCTATAGAGCCCGACCGGAAAAATAATTTTTTATTATAACATAATTCGGGGCTTATATTTTTCAAACTTTTATTAATGGGACGTATTCTGGTAACGGGCTAACGAAGCTTTCGTGCGGGCAAACTTTGGCGTAATCCAGCCATCTGCATCACTTTTTCTTGAGAAAATTTAATTCCCAAATCAAGCATACTATCTTAACCTACTAGTATTCGTGTACCTTCTCTGCATATGGTTCGAAATAGAAATACGCCTGGTTGAGCGGGAAATAGCTTTTGATTAACTCAGATAGAAATTCTTAACCAAAGTCATATATGGCTAATAATCCCCAAGCAATTCATTCAGTGCATTTTTTATCTTATGCCTTTTTGTGATACCTCAAAATTTTCTATCCCCTTTTATCGCTTTATATCCCATGGCTGTTTAGTACAATTCTATTTTTTATTATTTTGATTTATTTATTTGTATCCTATTTCTCCTGCCAATAATTCTATACGTTTCTAGCCCATTTAGTCACTTTTACCACATTTTTGTATTTTACAAAATTCTATTCTTTTACGCACTGCACAGTTTTTTCTCTAATTTTTTACCCCTGACAGAAAAATAGGATTATGTAATCAAATGATATGGAAAAGAATGGAACTGTGAAAATGTGAGGAAAAATGATAAAACAGTATAGAAGTAGATAAAAATAGACAAAAAAGGGATAGACTCAAATAAATTTAGAATAGCTTATGACAGAATTGGATTAGTTATTGATCAAATTAGATAGTGTGTCTGGAATTATTGCAATGGAATAAAATCAATGGTAATGCTGAATAAAATCAGATATAAAATAGTCCTCTTATCTTGTTTAAAATAAGACAATAGGATAGGTATACTTTTGGTCTTTACTCCTATGAAAATGATTTTTAGAACTGTTATTTTAATAAGTAGGTAGAAGAAGTGATACGGCAGTTCCCAAAAAAGCAACAAATGAAATATAATAATACGAGTTTTCAGTAACGTTTGATTAATTTGTTTAATGTTAATGTTTAATTTAATTTACAGCAATGTTTTTAATATTAGGAGGTGGATTTTTTTATTTCAAGACAATTTAAAATGAAAATAAATTAGTGAAAATGTCAACAACAAAAAATTTCTAACGCTTATTGTGAAACTTGAATATTGAATTTTTATTTAATAAGCGTATTTTATGAATATTTTACAGACAAAAGTTGAATATTAAGATTTAAATCAACACTCAAATTTGGGGTGGAACGGGACACGTACTGAGGGCAAGACGGAACACTGTTTCTCTGGCTGACGTCATACCTTCTTTTCAAAGCCGTCATACGTAGACAAGGTGTATTGTACCTGATTTATAATGTGTAAACAATATTTTTACAGCAGATTGGCGTTTATCTTTATGAATATTGATTTTGCACGTGTCAGCAAAATGTCTTTGAAAATATTCATATTTGCATAATTGCAATATCGTTGTGTAGGGAAATGTTTTTTTTTTTCAAATGTTTCTGGATTTCAGAAAATGGTGTCTCTTGTAAATGGAGTAATATATAAAAATCTGTTAAAATTTGAGGAGATTTTTCTACACTAAATAAATTTTTTTCACTGTCATATTTCATACTTATTTCTAACTCGAAGAAATATTTCCATTACATTTTTATTGCATAACTAATTTTTGTTGCTTGGTGATTAAATACATTAAATTTGACGTCATTTTCAAAAAATTTTAGTCTTGATAATGATTTACATATCAAAAAATTATAAATAACATTACTAGATACTAAATAACATAAAAAATTACTTGTTTAATCACAAACTGATAAATATTTAAAGTATCCCGTTTCACCCCAGTACGTGTCCCGTTATGCTCGAGACCCGGGGCGAGACGGGACAAATGCATTCCTTTTTAATTTGTATTTTATATTCGTAATTAATTGTTTTTAAATATTTATTTTTTTACAAAATTTAAACACGAAGGTTCACAGTATTTAAATAAAAACGTACATGTTAGTATTTCACTACAGATGGTGAGTGCTTTAATGAAAAAAATAATCTGTCCTATCCTGCCTCGGTATCCCATAAAAATTTTGACGATTCTGATATATATATGGTATATATCTTTCTGTTTTTTTTTCAACAGGGTTTCATCCATAATAGGAATTCAGGTGAATTTTTGATGGAAATACTGCCACTCGCTTAAGAATCTGAGATTTGCATTGATGCTAACAGGATAAAAAATGCTAAAATTTGCATACTAAATTTGCAATCCATCATCTCAAATCGAATTGCAAGTGAGGCGAACTATTGGCTTCCGATACTTCCAGGTGGAAATCACGCCATATTCTCCTCACGTTACGATCATTAATTTTGCCTCAAAGAATTCCTCTCCAACCATCGAGAGATCCTAAAAAGATGTTTACCAAATTTTTTTTTCGATGCTATTTTTATAGAAAAAAACCATCATTTAATTGGAAAACGAATCAAATACTTGAACAAATTTTCAACTGTCACACTCTCCTTTTGTTTTTTTTTCGTCAATTTTTGTTTGAGTAATTTTGTAAAAAATGGATGTTCAGTAGTACACCATGAGAGTTATGGCAACACAACTCTTGTAGTGCCATAAAAAGATAAATACTCTTTCACGGTTCATCGCTTTCTCAATAAAATCTGTTCAGAGTTTGATTTACCTTTCGCATGTGTACCTGATAGTGCTGTGTCAGCAAAGTTTTTGTTGCGAAACTAAGAACAAACTTTTTCTGCAAGGAAAAAAGTTTTTGGGAGTAAAAATCCCTATCCAGGTTCAACGTATCGGGGGCACTGGTCAATGAGTGAATTAAAGCAAAGTTTGTAGGTCGTAGAATTACAGATTTTTTAATTCTTATCGCAAAATTATCTCCCACATATTTGCGTTTTGGCAAACTCATAAGCAACTAAAAATACATAAAATTTATAATTTAGGCAAAATGTCCACTCAGAGAAAAAGTTGTCTTGAAACAAAAGCATCGTCCTCTTGCCTGTTTTGTTTTGAACGACGTGAATACATAATTATTTATGTCGAGAAAAATCCTTTTGTCACATTTCTCTGAGTGTCCATACACGGAGAAAAATAATATTCTTTATAGTCATTATAAAATATATCACCCCGTCATATATTAATTTTTTTTTATTCGGGCTGGATTCGATACAGAAAAATTGTTATCCAAACTTTGTAGGGCTGATACAAAAAGTCGTTCGAAGCTGAGTTGTGCACAACTCGCATTTTTCGTATTTCTACTATCGCGATTGGTTCCTCCTCGATTTTCCGAACTGGAAAGACAGTCACCCAGTGTCCTTTGATAAATATTGCGCATACTAGCGAGGGAAAGATATTTTTCCAGTGATCTCAATGCAAAACGTTAGAGATAGGGACAAAAGAATGTTTTCTGATTGTGAGACTATATCTCTTCAACATAGTTTGGATTATTTCCAGTTTACAAAAAATTGTCTTATCACGAACTCACCTTATTTTACGATTTTATCATCTATTTTTCTTTTAGAAAAGGGATTAGATAAAAATAGATGGAAAATACCAATAAAAATAAATTTAATACAGTGCATTAATGACTATGTTTCTGTTATCTTTTATTGGTACTTTTACCCTGGAGTGTTTGAACAACTATAAAAATACTGCAAAATTTTTCTCATTGAAGATAAAATTCCAGATATTAAAGATTCGAAGAAAAGGCAATTATTGCTCGTTCGATAAAAAGAAAATCTGTGTCACGGATAACGATAATATGATTGTAATATGCATTGTCTGTTTTGCACTTTTTTTTCAATATATTTAATTCTTAGATCGTGTTTGCTGATTAAACGCGGTGACAAACGTTGTACTGATTCTATAAAAGACTTTTTAGTATAATATTTCTTGATATCTAAATTAAAAAATATTTCGCAATTCTGCAAAAATTTTTGAGGATCCGCTATATTAGCACTAATCTGATTTTCGCTTATTTCCGTAGAATTTTTGTATACTATTAGAACAAAATGATGTGGAAGATTTTTAATAATTTGATAATGTGTCCATAATAAAAAATGATATTTTGGCTTTAGTTCAGTAGAAATTGAAAAAGTTAACGAGTAGTTAAGAAAAAGTTTAAGGCAAACAGAAAATGCAAAAGAGTGAACTGTTAGAATGACTCAGAAGTTGTGTATGGATGGGATATTATCGTATAAAATTAATTGTGAATAGTGCAGAACAGTAAATATTTAATAATTCGTAACCTGTAAATGATATTCAATAATTGTCAATAATTGAAAATGGTTATTGATTATATTTTTACGTAACTTGTAAATTATTAAATATTTACGTATACTTTTGAAAAAGTTATACTGAAAAAAATTTGAAATTATTTTTTTATATGGAATTCTTCTTGATTATTATGTATCTGCAGATAGCTAACCGGTATTTTCCGTGACCTGCAAGTCTATATGTATGTTATTGTTTATCAATATCTGTTAGAAACTCCCGTTTCGACAATATGTTTACGGTATTATCTCTTACACTTACTACCTACTTCCATTACGGACTATTTGTTTTGTCGAAATGAGTTCACAGAGATTAAAAAAAATCTTGTTCTGATTTTATTGAAAATCGGTCGCTTTTTTAATAATTTATTATATAATATATATATATATATATATATATATATATATATATATATATATATAACATAAAACCATTTCCCTGTCAGGGTAGGCGTGACACTACCCGATTCGGGTAGTGTTTCTAGGTTTTTCTTGTAGTTATAAATAACTACAAGTGTGGGCTCACCACACCCACGATGTGCCAACAGCACTCATGTCAGTATTCTTGAATGGTCACCCATCCAAGTACTAACCGCGTCCAACGCTGCTTAACTTCAGTGATCTGACGAGAACTGGGCTTTTCAGCGCGGTATGGCCGTTGGCCATATAAATAATAAAGTATTATTTAAAAGTAATCGGCACACTTCCTGTATGGAACGTAAAGGGTGTCAGATGGACCTATCAACAAATTTGAGTCTTTACTGCAACCAGAGAATGCATTTTTTCGGGTTTTAAAAATTAATTAAATTAATTAAATTAAATAAAATTAAAAAAATAAAATTAAATATAAATATAATATAAATAAATATAAATATAAATATAAATATAAATATAAATATAAATATAAATATAAATATAAATATAAATATAAATATAAATATAAATATAAATATAAATATAAATATAAATATAAATATAAATATAAATATAAATATAAATATAAATATAAATATAAATATAAATATAAATATAAATATAAATATAAATATAAATATAAATATAAATATAAATATAAATATAAATATAAATATAAATATAAATATAAATATAAATATAAATATAAATATAAATATAAATATAAATATAAATA
>CAKNYM010051740.1:226347-240819 GCA_932195095.1 Andricus curvator | reverse complement strand
TAAATATAAATATAAATATAAATAAAATTAAAATAAAATTAAAAAATAAATTAATAAAATAAAATAAATTTTGCAATTTCGAATGCTTTATTGTAAAATATGTACTTTTTAAGAGTTCCTGTCTCGTAAAGTTTGGTTTGCAATTTAAAATGTTTTAATTTTGATAATTTATATAGTTTTGTTTAAAATTATTATTTAATTTGACAGATTTTCATTTAAAGTTCTTTGAAGTCCGAATGTTTTAATTTGTAAGTGGTTCATTAAATTTTAAAGTATTTTATTCAAGCAATAATTTAGTTTTCAGTTCGGTAGATTACAATTTTTTAATTTATGATTTTTCAATTTAAAATTAATCAGTTTGGAGCGAGCTTCAATGTTGAAAGTCTCATATTAAAGATGTTTCACGCTTGAGAATTGTTGAATTATTTATCTCTCTAAATCGGAATTATTATAGTTCAAAATTATGAATTGAAAAGTAAGACGTCAATCACTGATTTAATTAGTTACAATTCAACTAATTGTTAGACAGAAAAATGTATAGATTGTACCGCAGTCGCATTGTAAGAAACTTCCTAGACCATCAGGAAGCCAGTGACTAAGAACCTATGGCGTGATACATGGTAGCTCTAAGAAAGCATCCAGAGGCGACTGTTGTCACCTCCAACACTTACGGCCGCTGTGTAAGGATAACAGCGGTAAAGACAAACTGCAAACTACACCATGCTCCTAATTTTGTACCTACAACATCATCGCAAATGATTTCAAACATCGTATTAAAATAACTTATAACATCCTCATTCCTCATCTCATCAGTCACTTGACTTAGTCCGTGGCTATGACGAAAAACCGGGTTCACCCGAGAAAAAGTTTGAAACAAAAAAAATAATAAGAGCCTCGGTGGCTCAGTTGGTTAGACGCTCGGACTTCACCTTAGAAGTCCGGGGTTCGATCCCTGAGCCGGTACCTCTTGAAATTTTTCTATGTACATTGACCGAGGTTCTGGTGGTTCCGATCCCACCTTAAGCTGTAGGTCCCCCCATCATGCACTTGACTGCAACCCAGTCCGTGAATGATGGGGTAAAAATACAGGCTTTGCCCAATATTTCAAGGCACACGCTCTTATCAGATCACTTGATTGCATTATAATAATGCGTCCGTGTATGATAATATATACCGGGACAGCCCCGTGCATACTATTAAAAAAAACATCCAACTCTAACCAAAAATGCCTTCGACATATTGGGCTGTAACCATCTTAAGCCTGAGACATTCATTTAACATAATAATGGTAGCTATAAGAAAGCATCCAGAGGCGACTGTTGTCACCTCCAACGCTCGCGGCCGCTGTGTATGGATAACAGCGGTAAAATACGAACTCCAAACTACACTATGCTCCTAGTTTTGTACCTGCAACATCATCGCAGGAGATTTCGGACATCCTATTAAATTAACTTATAACATCCTCATCTCATCAGTCACTTGACTCAGCCCGTGGCTATGATGAAAAACCGGGTTCACCCGAGAAAAAGATTTTTAAAAAGATAATGCACTTGACTGCAACACAGTCCGTGAATGATGGGGTAAACGCCAGGCTTTGCCCAATATGTCAAGGCACATGCTCTTATCAGATCACCTGATTGCATTACAATAATGCGTTCGTGACTGATAATATACAGGGTGTCCCAGACTAAAGTGTCCGGACTTACATAGGTTTATAAAAATAAAAAGAATAAATCGATTATTCCTTTTCCAAAAATCATTTGTGGTTTTAGTTTTCGAGTTATTAAATATTTAAGCTAGACCAATCAGGAGTGTGGTATAAACAGTGATGCGTACGTGAGCGTGATTCCAACGCAGTGTTATTGAAGCAAGGGCTGAGGTGGGGTTAGCAAGGGGAGAACAACAGTCACCACACTACGTTGGACTTTCGCTCACGTACGCACGATTATTTATATCGCGCTCCTGATTGGTCCAGCTTAAATATTCAATAACTCACAAACTAAAACTTCAACTGAATTTTGGAAAAGGAATTTTCGATTTATTTTTTTAATTTTTATACAGCCATATAAGTCCGGACACTTGAGTCTGGGACACCCTGTATACCGGGACAGCCCCGTGAATACTATTCAAAAAATAAAAAAATATCCAACCTTAACCAAAAAATGCCTTCGACATATTGGGCTGTAACCATCTTAAGCCTGAGACATTCTTATAATAATAAAAGTCAACATCATCGCGTGACGATCAGGATGTTCAACTCATAGACGGCATGGAAATACCATTTAATATCATGACAATGGAGAAACATATACATATCTTGGAATACCGCAAGCGGAAACCCAAAATGTGCGTATGTTAAAAACAGCCTCCGCAAAAAGGTATCGCCAAATTCTCAGAAAAGTTTGGGCTTCCGAATTATCTGGAAAGAATAAGATCGATCCAGGCGACCAATATGCTGGCCCTTCCTATACTGTTCTACACGTTTGGTGCAGTAAAATGGAACTTCGATGAGTTGAAGCAACGTGACCGAAGCACACGCAAGATGATGAAAATCTATCGAAGTCATCATCCTAGATCTTCCGTACCTCGAATATACCTCCCTAGAGATAAACGGGGTAGAGGCCTGCTAAGCGTAGAGTGTCTTAATCGAAGAACGGTTCTGGCTACAGCCTGCTCAGTTCTAAATAGCACAGTTTCTCTTATGCGACTCGTACATCAACATGAAGTCGTCAATGCTGCGATACCGTGCCGCAGATAGGGCCGCAGAGGAGTTTGGCCTCCCATTTGATTCCAGCGACACTACGCATGGCCTAGCATCACTAACACCTTTGGTGCTCAAAAGTCGTGTACATGAAGCAGAACATACGCTTCTACTAAGAGAACATGCTGACAAGCCCCTTCATGGTAAATTCTACGGCATCATACGTAGACAAGAGCTCTCAATGGGTCTGTCCAACATGTTTCTCAAGTCTGCTGGTGTGAGGTCGGAGACTGAGGGATTTATTTTTGCCTGTCAAGACGGCGTTATAGACACCTTAGTTTACCGCGGGCGCATAATGAATGTACCTGTAGGCGATACCAACTGCCGAGCGAGCAAGCAAGAGCCAGAAACACTTGGACATGTTCTCAGTGGATGCTCAAAATATGCACGTTACGGGTACACAGAGAGACACAATGCGGCTCTAAAAATGTTATATTACCATCATAGGCAATTATATGTTGTTGATCTATTGCCCGTCTTGCCATACGCCCAGGGGGAACTCGAGTCCGTTGTGGAGAATGATCACTGTATGATCTACTGAAATTTCTCATTCTCCACCACTCAACGTATCAGTGCTACGAAGCCTGATATTGTCCTTTAATATCTGAAGAACAAGATCATTTACGTGATTGAATTCTCGGCACCAGCCGATGGCAATATCACGGTAAAGGAGGAAGAAAAACGGGCGAAATATCATGTACTTCTTTTCGAGCTGAGCAGGCTATACAAAGGCTACAAATTCCATCTTGTAGTTCTCGTAATCAGCTGTCTTGGAGGTTTGAAAGCTTCATTTCTTAGCCAACTCAACAAAATTCCGGCTTGCCAGCGTCAGGCTCATTCCATCGTGAATCGGATGCAAAAGGATGTTGTTCTGGGATCACTTCATCTGGTCCGTCAACACTGTTCCTCATAACATTCAACAAAGATTGGAAGCTTTGAAAAAGTATCCAGAGATGAAACCTTCATCTCCAACTGTCCCGTCTGCCGCGCAAGGTCATCCGCGGAGAGACCTGACTCCAAGGAACAGTTTTGCACGATGTTATCTCGCGTAAATTTCCCGCTCTTGCTTACCTTCTAGGACAGAAGGAGCAGAAGTGGAAGACGTACACGTTCCAGTTGCGTCGGGATTAGTTGCTTTAAGGAACCATGATCGTAGGCTTCCGGAGAATACAACTTCTCATAAATTAAATAAAAACTAAAAGTTATAATAATAAATAAATAATAATATAATAAGTATATGGTAGTACATAGTAGTACATGGTAGCTCTAAGAAAGCATCCAGAGGCGACTGTTGTCACCTCCAACACTCACGGCCGCTGTGTAAGGATAACAGCGGTATAGACAAACTGCAAACTACACCATGCTCCTAATTTTGTAACTACAACATAATCGCAAATAATTTAAAACATCGTATTAAAATAACTTATAACATCCTCATCTCATCAGTCACTTGACTTAGTACGTGGCTATGATGAAAAACCGGGTTCACCCGAGAAAAAGTTTGAAAAAAAAAGATATAATAAGAACTCAACGTATCAGTGCTACAAAGCCTGATATTGTCCTCCAAGATCTGAAGACTAAGATCATTCACGTGATTGCATTCTCGACGCCAGCCGATGGTAATATCACGGCAAAGGAGGAAGAAAAACGGGAAAAATATCAAGCACTCCTTTTCGAGCTGAGCAGGCTGTACCAAGGCTACAGAGTCCATCTTGTAGTTCTCATAATTCTCTTCTCTTCTTCATAGTTCTCTTGCGGAACCTACAACTTCTCATTAATATAATAATAATTTGTGGTAGCTCTAAGAAAGCATCCAGAGGCGACTGTTATCACCTCCAACGCTTGCGACCACTGTGTATGGATAACAGTGGTAAAATACGAACTCCAAACTACACTATGCTCCTAATTTTGTACCTACAACATCATAACAGAAGGTTTCAGACATCGTATTAAATCAACTTATAACATCCTCATCTCATCAGTCACTTGACTTAGTCCGTGACTATGATGAAAAACCGGGTTCACCCGAGAACAAGTTAAAAAAAAAACATAATAATATTGAGATGTTGCGCTTTACAACACCATCTGTAAAGCTGATCTTGACTACACGCCCTTGAATTTATCTTCAGAGGAAGCCTTGAATATCAGGGCAGGAACCGAAGAGGAATTAGAAACGCGATGGGGACAGAAAGCTATCCACGGCGAGCACCCTAAAACGTTAGATGAACATTAAGTGGATAGTGAGGCATCCAATATTTGGGCGTGAAAGGGTGTCCTGTATCCAGAATCGGAAGGATTCGTTATTGCGTTTCAGGACCGGGTTGTCAGCTCCAAAAATTATCGCAAACACGTGTTACATCAAGACGTGTTTGACCGGTGCCGATTATGTGGAGATATCAACTACTGATTAGTACTTGGATGGGTGACCATTCAAGAATACTGAGTGCTGTTGGCACATCGTGGGTGTATTGAGCCCACACTTGTAGTTATTTATAACTACAAGAAAACTATCCACCTAGAAACACTACCCGAATCGGGTAGTGTCACGCCTACCCTGAAAGGAAAATGGCTTAATGGTATACCAACGAACCCATCGAAAACATTATTGATGATGGTCGCGTAATGGCTCAAAGAGAATATACGCACAGACATAATGCTGTGGCGGGCATTACACATCAACAACTAGCCCTAAACCTAGGACTCTTAACAGAATGGATGCCTTTCTATAGATACATTCCAATTCCCGTTTTAGAAAACAAAGATTATATCTTATATTGGGATGTTAGTAGGGTACTGGCAGCAGCTCTCAAGGCGGGTTTATTAAACACCTGTCTCATTATAAGAAACTTCCTAGACCATCAGGAAGCAAGCGACTAAAAACCTATGGAGTGATACATATTAGCTCTAAGAAAGCATCCAGAGGCGACTGTTGTCACCTCCAACACTCACGGCCTTTGTGTTAGCATAACAGCGGTAAGAAACAAACTGCAGAATACACCATGCTCCTAATTTTGTACCCACAGCATCATCGCAAATGATTTTAAACATCGCATGGAAATAGCTTATAACATCCTCATCTCATCAATCACTTGACCGGTTCCTCTGGAAATTTTTCTATATACTTTTACCGGGGATCTGGTGGTTCGAATCCCAACTGAAGCCGTAACCCCGCCCCCCCCCCCACAATGCACTTGGCTGCAACCCAGCCCGTGGGTTGTGCGGTAAAAACCAGGCTTTCCCCAATATGTCAAATTAGGCTTATTGCTCTTATGAAATCACTGAATTGTATTACAAAAATGCGTTTGTGACTGATGATATATCCTGGGACAGCCCCATGTAAACTATTCAATCATCCAACTCTAACAAAAATTCCTTCGACATATTTGGTTTGTTTGTAACCATCTTAAGTCTGAGAGAAAAATTAGCTTTCTCATTTTTTTTCTTACCATAATTAAATTATTTTCACCAATCTTTCGATATATTTTTGTAATCAAATTGGGAGAGTTTACTTTCCAATATTTAGAATCATTCAATGTAGATGAGTTTCCAATTTACTTTATTTAAAGTTGAGAAGCTAAAATTTAGGTTCCTAACTTTTCTGTAACTTAGGCTGTGAGTATTGTAATGAAATTAACGCAATAAGGGCTTTTATATTATTATGAAAGAATGTTATTTTCATTGTGCCAAAAGTGAAATCTAAAAAAAAAAAAATTTTTATTTCCCAGAAAATTTCACCCTGTTATGAGTAATCCTTTTAATTTTGGATCATTGGTGTAAGGTTGATGGTTGGGATAAGAAGAAACTTATCGCGTCTTCGTGTTTAGCAGCATATAACCTGGGAGAGAAGATAAACGTCGTCTTTTTACATTCTCATCCTAATGAGAAGGTATTGGTTTTAGTTAAAATTTGCCTGGGTAGGTTTTCATCGAATCTCGACGTTTTGAGACCCCCTAAGGCACAAAAAACTATTTTTACGAAGGTGTCTGTCTGTCGATCTGCCTGTCTGTCTGTAATAGGTTGTGCGCACGATAACTTTCGAAAAAATGATCAGATTCAATTGAGCTTGGGCACACTGTTTTAAAGCCTGAAATGTAAGAACGAGTTCGTTAGCCAGCTATTTTTGATAAAAATTCAAAAAGTTAGGGTACTTTCAAAATTTTTGATAACATTTTTTTTCGAAAATGAAATTTCTATGTACCTTATTTGTAGTATTTTAAAATTCGAAAAATTTACTTCTACGACTTTTTCTGATAGAAAGAAAATTATCAGAGTTATAGCATTTTCAAAATTAAAAAAAAAACAAAAAACGAAAATGACTGATTAACAGAAGTTGTTTACTCAAGAAAGATCTTCAAATGTATCATCAACCAGATTTTGATAGAATGCAATAAAATGTCAATTCACATAATTGTTTTTCTATAGGATGCCGACTTTTTTTATTGTAAAATCAAGACAGTGAAAAAACGTCTGTTTCAATATCAGTGCATATTATGAATTATAATAATATAAATTTATTGAAATGATACATTTTCGAAAGTAGTTGAGAATTAAAATTGGTGCAAAATAAGGGACAAAGATTAAGGTAATCATGAAAAATAAAATTTGTACATTATTTTGCATTATCTGAATAAGCAGTCCCAGACCGATCTACAGAAGTAAATATAATATTCATTTCATTTCATAGATTTGAACATAATGTACTAAAGTTCACATTTTCGACATAATCGAGAGCGAACCACGAGATACGTGATGAGAATGTGTTTGTTAAAGCCGAAGGAGCTTTAACAAAAGATAATTCACAATCGCCAAATTACAGTTGTCGATGCTTTGACCTTTAATTTTAAAAAACCTGCGTACAAATTGGGGGAAAATACAAAGACCGAGCGCGTAGCGCGAGGTTAATACATTATCGAGCGCGAAGCGCGAGATAAATATATTATCGAGCGCGAAGCGCGAAAACCAACAGTCGCGCGCTCAAACTTGCGAGCTGCGTGCGCATCGTGCGATGAGAATGTGCCCACGAAGCGAACAGATTTTTTTAATGTACTCGTTCGATTTAGTCGATATGCCATAAAGCTAGAAATTTAATGTCACTGTGTCCATATAAGCATAAGTTCCTAATAAAATAAGATCAATTTGAAACACATGAGAATAAAAAATGACAAACAAGGAGAATTGATTATCTGTCATTCACTTGAACTAAATTAGAATCTGCGAGATTCTGATTCTTCATATCAAAACATTATCTCTTACTTGTAGTTTACTTTTGATAATCATTAATCACATTATCTTCTTCTATTGAGAAAATTTGTTTAAACATTTCTTTCGGTCAAGGTTTCTCTTTTATGAATGGTTGGGAAAGAAAGTATCAGGTATCGACTCTCCTCAAACAATATCTGGAAATCTGATTCAGGTTCTCCATTCAGAAGAGTGAAAAACAAATTATTTCAAAACAAAATTTACATATTTATGCAAAACCGATGTTCCCTATATTTGAATGTAATTCTCCCCACATGTGATCGATACACCAATTTCTATCGTGCATTATTTCCGGTGCTATGCATAACTGCAGTGACACTCCCGAAGTTAATTAAGGCCATTAATTAACTGGATTTTAATTTCCTTGGGGATATTTTAGTGGTTTGATTAAGTGAGTGTTAGCAGCCACTAAAATAGGGTTAAACGAAAAGGTTTTAAACGCGAAACGCGAAGCATTAAAAGCTGACTGGACAGGAGCATGTAAATGATATGAGTTATAAAAGAAGAGTTCTTTCTTGATGGTGGAAAAGTTATGGGACATTTCAAGAAGGGTAGACGATAAAATCAATCGTAAAGCGTACGTTTAGGGGTGGCTATAGTGTAAAGTTGGAAACCAAGCTGAGGACATTTATCAACCACTAGTACCTTAACGTGATCAACGGTCATGGTCCTAGAGTATATATAGGGCAGAGGAGACCCTTTGACCACATCTCGAGCATCAAGCCTCAACGGGATCGTCAATATTGACTACTTGACAGGTGACAACGCCGAGGAATCGCATTAATCTTCAGCTGCTGTCTTGCAGAAAATCTTGTTGAGGATACTCTATACTTTATAGGTAGTCAAGATCAGGTAGTCAATCAAGGTTTATTTTCATGAAATTTATGGATAGAAATAGTCAGTATGGTGTTCCAAAAAAGCAGCGTTTTTTTTGTTGAAAAAAATAATATTTAGAGGTCCCGCAAGCTCCATAAAGTCTAAAGCGTATTTCCCCCCCAAAAAATACGTTTTTGTAAATTTTATTCATTTCTTTTCACAATTAGCTATAGAATACAAACAAATAATTATTTTCTCAATATTATCCCCATAAGTCTGTTTCATGGGCTCCCAAATAAACCTCATAAGTGAAAAATTTGGTTTCGCGAGTTTTCGGAGTTAATTAATATTGCCTTGCGATTTCTTTTAATAAAATTGTTTGTTAATACACTAAATATCACTTGCTCTTAGAATAGAGTTAGCAAGTCACGGTTTTTTCTACATTTTTTAACTCGCTTTTAACTGTTTAATTAGGGTGGGAGGAGATAGAGAGATTCGCAGTAGAAGGGAGGGTAGAATCAGACCATCAGCCATTAGGGTCGTGGATAAGGGGTGAGAACGGCGGAAGGCAAGGTGGGGAAGAAGGGTCGACGGGGGAGAGGGTTAGCTGGACGAGGGAGGCGATAGAGAAATATAAGGAGCAGTTAGGGAAGGTACGCTTCGAAGGGGAGACGGTGGAAGAGATATGGGAGGATTTAAAAGAGAAAGTGAAAGATGGCGTGCAAAAGAAGGTATTCAAAAAGAAGAAGAAAGGAATGGTGAAGCCGTGGTGGGATAGGGAATGTGAAAAGATGAAAAGAAAGGTGAAGAGGAAGTATAAGAAGTGGAAAGAGGGTACTGCGAAAAGGGAGGAGTACGTAGAAATGAGGAAGGGGTTTAGATTGATGTGTAAGAAGAAAGAACAGGAAAAGGAGAAAGAGCTGGAGGAGGAGTTAGGAAATGTTAAGACAGAAGGGGATGTCTGGAAGATAATAAATAGGTTTAGGAAGCGTAGAGTAGGGATAAGCGACAAGATAGGGAGTGAGCAGTGGAGGGAGTTTTTTAAAGAATCATTTCAGGGCTCAGATTCAAGGAAGAGAGATGATGGGAGTAGAAGAACGGGGGAGGCAGAGATGGAGGAGTTGAATGACGAGGAGATAGAGAAACAGATAAGGAAGTTAAAAAGGTCAAAATCAGCAGGGCTGGATGGGCTAGAGAACGAAGCATGGCTGTTTAGTACACAAGAGGTTAGGGAGAGGCTGAAGGAGGTAGTGAAGAAAGTATGGAGGGGGAAGGGATTCCCACGAGGGTGGAGAGAAGGATTAATAGTGCCGCTGTATAAGAAAGGAGAGAGGGATAGGCAGGAAAATTATAGGGGGATTACGCTAATGAATACGGCGTATAAAGTATACGCGATGGTAGTAGCGGAGAGGCTGCGGAAGGATGTCGAGGGGAAAGGAATATTGCCAGAGACGCAGGCGGGCTTTAGGGCAGGTAGGAGTACTATCGGCAATATCTACGTTCTGCAGCACGTGGTGGATAGAGAATTAGCGAAGAAGGGGTCGAGAGTGTACGCGTTTTTTGTGGATCTAAAAGGCGCGTTTCCGTCGGTGGATAGGGGGAGGTTGTGGGAGGCGATGGAGGAGAGGGGAGTGGAGAGAGGCCTGATCGAGAGGGTAAGGGAGATATATGAAGAAACCAAAGATAAGGTAAGAGGAGGACAGGGGATTTCGAAGGGATTCTGGATGGATAGGGGGTTAAGACAAGGGTGTCCGCTTAGCCCGACGCTTTTTGCGATTTTAATTGCGGATATGGAAAGTAAGCTGGAGGCCGGAATGGTAAGAGGAGTCAGGATAGGAGGGGTTAGAATTTGGTCGCTAGCGTATGCAGATGACATAGTGTTGTTGGCAAAAAGCGAGGAGGCCTTAAAGGAAATGATGAAGAGGTTGAGAAGATACCTGGATAAGAACAGGTTAGAACTGAATGCGGAAAAGTCCAAGGTTATGGTTTTCAGAAAAGGAGAAGGAAGGGATAAGGAAGGGCAGTGGAAGTGGAAGGGAAAGGCGGTGCAGGCGGTGAAAGAGTTTGTGTACCTGGGCTTCTTGTTTCGGAGGAATGGCGGAGTGGATGGTCACATAAAAGAGAGAGTGAGGAGGGCAAATGTGGTGATGAGGCAGGTGTGGGGGTTGGGAAAGAAGTTATTCGCAGATGATTTTGGAAGGAGAATGAAATTGTTTGACTCACTAGTGATGAGTGTACTATTTTATGGAGTAGAGGTGTGGGGGTGGAAGGAAAGAGAAGAGGTAAATAGGATACAGGAGAGATATGTAAAGTGGACACTGGGGTTGGCAAGGAACACGCCTAATTATATTGTCAGGAGGGAGACGGGGAGAACGAGTGTAGGGATTCTAGCGGGGAGTCGAGCGTGTAAATATGAGGAGAAATTTTTGGAAGAGGGGGGAAGTAAGCTGGTTAGGGAGTGTTGGTGGGAGAAGGAGAACAGGAGAGGGGGTGGGAAGATGGAGGTTGAAAGAGAAAGGTATTTTAGAACGAATGGACTGCATGTGGATGAATTGAGAAGGATGCATGAGGAAGGAAGGAAGGTATATGAGTTGGTCAAGAAAAACAGCATGGAGAGAGAGAAGGCAGCAGGGGAAGAGAGAATAAGAGAGACAAGGTTTAATGGGAACTATGTGTGGATTATGCCAAGAGCGAGAGCGCAATATTTGTGTGAGAAAGGAGAGAAAGGAAGTCAGCAGCTTATAGCGAGGATGAGATGTGGGTGCATGGAGGGTTTCAATAGGTTCTGGCTCGCTAGGGAAAAGAGGATGTGTGAACTATGTGGGAAGGGGGAGGCAAGAGTGGAGCACTGGTTGGAGGAGTGCGTGGAGGTGGAAAGGAGTGGGATAAGCATGGAGGTATTGATGCATGAAAGGGGGGACAAAAAGGCAGTAGCATGGGTGAAGGGAGTATTGGGAAAGATGGAGAAGAAGAAAAGGAAGGAGGAAGAGGAATGGAGAAGGAAAGATTGTAAATAGAGGAGGAAGTAAATATAAGTAATTTTAAATATTGTAAATAGTAGATAAGTATTAGGTATTAGTCGCGAAAGCAGAGTTTGGTAATGCGAGGCAAGCAAGAAAGTAGGGAAATGCGAGCGAGGCGAGGCGAAGCGAGGAAGGCAATGCGATAAGAGCGAGCGGCGTTAGATATAAGGTGTGGAAGGATGTTAGTTTTAAGGGTTAGTTGTAAGAAAATTCTGTAAAAAATGGATGTGTAAGCAAGTCAATTTTTTAAGGCCAGCAGGTTAAAAAATAAACGTTTATCAAGGTAAAAAAGGAATGTTTTGAACAATTTATTAATATTTTTAATAATATTCTCTTTGAATAACGCTAGAAAGATGCGGTTTATCCTGAAATTTTTTAATTTTCGTTCACTTTTCACTTAGAGTAAGGTTTAAATAAATTATTATTGTTTATAACTATACCTACTCCTACAGTAATGGCAGATAGTTGCGGGTTTTTCCGAGGGTTTTTTTTATGTTTTAACTTTTTTTCAACTTTTTACAACCTTTTAGAATGAGTGAGGTAATAATGAATGTAAGTTAATAAATTATTTGTTTGAAAAAATTTATTATTATTTATAACTATCTTCTCTTAGAGTAATGTTAGCAATTTGCGGTTTTCAGACTCTGAAAGAAACTTCGAGTTATAATTCAAAACAAAATTTCTACAGGTTATTTGCAGACTCACTTCTCCCACTTACTTTTAATTATTACATTCTTTGTTTTTATCTCTACTGTAAGATACCCTTTTTGTTGAAATTAATATTTTTTAAACATAAGCAAACGAGTACAAATACTTCATTAAGAAAACAATGGAATACTGTTTAAAAAGCGATTCTTATTGATGTTCATTTATTATTTGTTCATCAATAAAAAGTCAAAGAAAAGCTGAAAATTTCAGATAAAAACCGCAAATTTAATATTTAATGTATTAGAATCACTTTGTACTAAAAAAACCACAAAAAATAATAATTGACGCCAAAAACTCAGTATTTTGGTGATGCAGGAACCGCGGGACCGAGAGAGAGGCGGTGCTCAGCCATGCGTGACAATCAGCCTGACTGTTTACGTTTGGATTCCATCAATTTAGGTTGAAGGCCACTGCAAGCCATGCCCGAAACCGTACTTAATTCGAGAGTTTAGTGTACGTGTTAAACTTCATAGCGCTTGCACGACCTCTAAATATCACTTTTAATAAAACGCGTTCTTTTTTGTGTGGATTCCAACAAATTTGGGAGGCAATATGTATGCAAATTAAAGAAAAATTAGACCACGCTAATAGTCAGTGATTGATTTTATAGAATGTAGATTCAGCTTACAATCTTTTATTGATTTTTTCACCATGGTTTTAATGACAAGTGTCTTTTCAAATCTGAAAACTGGTCTATAAGAGTGAATTATGTATACATTATTCAAGCAATTTGTTATGAAAAACTAAAAATGCAAATTTTGTCACAGAAACAGAATTTTCAACATGTCTTATAAGCAAAAGAGGAGAACGCCTATTTTTTAGTTAACTCATAACTCCTGAGACTCTTGTTTTTAGTAACATTCTAAAACATTCCGGAATAGTCTACAAAAGCACACAATTACAGAATAGACTAACAAATAATAATATTTTCCTGAATATTCCAGCAAATCGCAAAAAATCTTAGGACATTCGAAAATATTCTAGAAAATTACAAATATTCCAGAATTGAAGAATAATCTGGACCATTCCGATAAATTCTAGAAAGTTCTAAAATATTCGAGGATATTCTATTAATTACAGTGTTGAAAATTTCAGAATTGTAGAATAATCTACTCACTACATCTTTATTAGTAAGAAGTTAATAATAACGAAAGAGTGTCTATAGAGTAGAAATATGCTATTTAACTGAAAAATTGTTACTAAATTAATTAAGTGAGGAATTTGTTTTTGTACTAAAGTGATTCAGTAAATGTTTTACTGTTCATGAGTAATTAGTGAACGACTCGACACTATTTATATATGTGAATTGTCACTAATTCAGATTAAGGGAGTAGAACAATCTGACATATTCTATAGAAAGTTCTTAAACATGCCGGAATAGTCAGAAAAGTTAGTAACAATTTGGAATATTCTAAAAGAGTGCAGAATATTTTGGAGCGTTTTATAACAATCTAGAAAAGTCCAGATAATTTATGAAAGACTAAAATCTTCTAAGGTAATCTAGAAAATTCTGACACATTTGAAAGAATTGAACAATATTTTAGAATTATCCAGAACATTCGAAATATTCTCAAGGATTTTGGAATGCTCGAGAATATTCTTAATTGTTTGAGATTTCGTAACCCGAGAACCACATGGTGCGATCTCACTTTTTTGACAAGAATGAGTTAATGGCGCCAAAAGGTAGTTTAATGCAATCTCTTTGCGTACTTTTATTCTTATTTCAAAAACAGTTTCTAAGTAGTTAAAACTTATAAAGTAAAATATGCACATGAAAAATGTGTAGAACCACAATGTGCTATCTAGGACCCCGTTACCAGATTATTATCTAGCAAATTGTAAAATAATTTAAAAAAATTATAATGCATTAGAAAACCCAATTGAAAAAGTCTGTGTCACTGAGGT
>CAKNYM010051740.1:206630-225947 GCA_932195095.1 Andricus curvator | reverse complement strand
AAATAAATAACACGAGAATTCCAGATCAATCTAAAATATATATATACATTTTAAAGTAACTCCTCTCCTTTCTCGATTAACGTAGCTTATTATTAAATTAATTATTATTCTACAGCGTAAGGTACGCCGTACCTTATTTTTCACTGATCCTGTCATATATCCATACTAATGTGGTAAAATTTTCCCAAAAACGTATTTTCCGTGTCAAAAAAATATACTCTCACATAACGAAAGATTGTCCCCATTGCATTACTTTGAAATTATCTTCTATTTATCTTTAATAACTGCGGTAAAATTGAAGGATTATTATTTTCTTTATCCAGTATTTTACAGGGTTATAATGAGAACTATTTTTGGGTAAAATATCGCGACCAATTTATTTTATAATTTTCGTAGAATATCTAACTATTTTTGTATTTGACAAAAGGTTCCAATATAGAAAAGAACACAATATAATAACAGAGTTTTTCCTTTAAGTCATAATGACATTTTTATACCATCAAAAGATTCTTTTATGTTGAGTTTGCAATTAACAATCAACGAGAAGATATATAAGACACAATCTTCTAAAGAAAAAAAATTTGCTTCGAAGAAGAATAGTTTATAAAAGCAATATTTTACTGCAAAGAGAGTAAGTAAATTTCATAATTTAAGCTCTTTGAGAAAATTTTATAAATGCTTTTATAATTCAGAATCTTACCTCGAACATTTGAACTTCATTCAGTTAAGAAAGATTCATTTTTATATAATGTACAATAAAGTTATTGCATTCGTAACAAGATAAGAAAACTTTGCAAACTCTTATTATCAGAATTTGCATTTTTAGATCAATAATTGCATTGTCCAATGATATGCTATCTGTCAATCTAATAAGTGCTGATAGTTGATCTGGCTTATCAAATCATACAAGATATTACAGCCATGATAAAATGATACATGTTGAGTCCCTCTTCTCACTTAAAGAAAAACTACATAAATCCACTTTTTATTTTTTCGCTTGTCGTTGAGAATTCAGAACGAATTCAGGAGGAAATGATGTGACAAGAGCTTTAGCCGGAATTCGCGAACAAGAATCTCGTTATAGGATTTGACTGCGAAATTCAAAATGTGTGGGTAAGCGAAACTGCCTTCCCTCGTCCATAAAAATCTGGGTGCATGGAGATTTATAGAGGCTGTACGTGAATTACGATCGAGATGCGAGCGTGCCAGATATCTTAGCCAATCTTTGCCAATTTTCTCCATGTCTGACTTAAGCTTTAAACCCTACTTCTTTTCAAAATCTCTTGGAATGACATCAAGTGTTCTTTGTTCGGTATTGGCGATTTCAAAGAAGAACGTGGCAGATAATATATTTCACATTTTATTAAGCCCACAAAACCCAAAATTATTAAATTGTACAGGAGAGACCCTAGTTCACATTTGGGAATGAAATCAGTTAAGATGGTTCGGACATATTGAAAGAATGAAAGACGAACGACTCACCAAACAAGTGTATAAAGGTAAAGTAAATGGCAGAATGCCCAGAGGTAGACTGCCGAAAGAATGGTTAGAATCTGTGAATGAGACATTAATCCGAAGAGACATAAGAAGCCATAGAAATACGAGAGCTTGCATGACAAAATGCATGGACGTGAAGGAAGCTGGAGTAGTATGCCAGGACAGAAAAGTGTGGCGACAAATAGTTTGTAAACAGAGTGACAATAGAGTAAATGATGCTTGGAACAAAGACTTTGGATACTAATGGGCCCAAGTGGGGAACCACGCATAGAAATTTTGTGACGCTCTTCACTTAGGGTGCTCGCTAGAGAGATTGATCAGCAACCTGGGTCGGAGCAGTGTTGCGGAACGAAAGTGTCATTTAAATAAATAACACGACAATTCTAGATCAATCTAAAAAAATCTATACCCCCTACCTCACAATACTCCTTTCCTCACCGAGCAAGTCACACCTACCCCGAAAGGGAAATGGCCTAATGGTATAATAATAATGATAATATTAATATATTCCTGCACAGAAAAAAATACGTTTCATTTTAAACAGAGAAAAGGCATCAAAATGTACTGGAATAAAATTGACACATAATTGGTTCATATTGAGCAATACGAATATTGAAAGCAATCCAATTATTCTTTATTTTTTACATTGATCAAGAGAGCGAACATAACTGAAGTTCAAAATGAGTTTGTAATAAAATGACCTGCAACAAAATTGAATTCCTCGTTCCTAATTTTTTCTGCGTGTTATCTGCCAAGTAAGAAAAACGGTAGTAATGCATGTTTTAATTAAATGAGCTATTAATGTTCAGTTATCGAAAATTGTATGTTTTCACTAACGAAGTGTCTCGTCATCCCGAAATTCGGGATGACTAGTCCAATATTTTTCATAAGCTTCGCTAGTCGTCCTGAATTTTCAGGACACTAGTCCATCCCCTTTTCCAACTTCCCTAGTTTTCCGGGACGACTAGTCACAGCCTTTCACTAAATCTGAATAATGAAGACTCGGCGGAAAGATAACGTTGGATCAGGCCCCTCAAGCTGTAATGTATTTCACCGTGAGAGAGTTTCAGGCAGATACACTGAAACTCGGATTTAATGAGTCCGGATGAGCCATGCTCAGAACAACTGTCACAAAGGGGATAAACCATTAAAAATAATTGATAGATATATTTTTTGATGTCGTGGAAAGCAGTGAGCGCATTTTGTAAAACTCGTAATATCAATTTTGTTGAATATGTATGTTAATTTAACCAAAACTGAGAAAAAAAAGATCAAAAATAGTACACCAGACCCGCGGTTTAGGCCTTCCTAGAACTGCTGGCCCACGCAGTTGCTCAGCTCGTGAGGTCGAGAGAAGGTTTTTTCACGCATGCGACACCACCAATAGCGGAGCGATAAACGCCAACACTACACTCAGCCGATTAGTGCATCAGCTGTCAGCACATGCGTCTGTTTTTTTTAGTTTTTAGTGAGGTGTCTCGACTTGAGTTGTGTTTCGGTTGTATTACGATTTTTAAAAATGTTGAAGGAAAATAAGAGACAGCGTTTGTCTTTCGAAGAGAAATGTAAGCCCTGACTGTTTACGTTTGGATTCCCTCGATTTAGGGCCATGAGTATTTGCAGGCAACCCCCGACACTGGCCTTAAACCGAGAGTCCGGTGTAGTGACTTTATCGTAACCCTACATCTCCCTCATATATTTCACAAAAAGGCGGGCAAGTTCTCCAGTAAATCCATTAATTTTATTTCTTCACGATCAATAAAAGAACATTAACTTATACTTTTTAAAATATCCATAAAATTTTGCTAAAATATAGTATTTAATTTTTAAAGAACAGATATTGCGGATTTCATAAAATGCACTTCCTTATCTCCACACCGTAAAAATATATTTAGTTATTAATATTATTGAGACTTTTGTTAATAATAATCATGATGAAATTAAAATTAAACGATTTACTGGTGAAATCATCAGCCCTATTTTTAAATATATGAGAGATATCAAGGGTTATGATAACTGCAGTGCTATTTAAAAAAATATATTTTTCTTAATTTTTCCACAATGTTTGGTTAAACGAACGCTTAATTGCTACAAAATTAATATTGTGGGGTTAACAAAATGCACCTTCTACTCTCCACACTCGTGCGAATGCAGCCCTCGCTTCGATCGCGCAGCAAACTTCACACTCGTTGCAATAGCTGTGTTTCATACCTTGTAATGGAACATACTATTGCGTAATGGCGAATATAGCGCCTCAGCAACAGGGCTTTAAACTATCTGCCCGAAACTTTGTCACGGTGAAATATATTGCAGCTTTGGGGGCCTGCGTTGGATCAACAGAAGTTTTGTCTCCATGGACTTCTATAGAGTTATTCTTTTTTTCAAACTTTTTAAAGTTGAGGATCTTGAATTGTCACTGTTTATTGTCAAAACTTTCTAAATGCAACTTTAATGTGACAATTAAATCATTGAAAAGTTTGAAATTTTCCACTATATAACACTTTTTAAAATTAAATGATTTAATAACAAAATTTTCAGAATTTAATTATTATTTGTCAATTGAAAATTTGAGCAATTCAGAATTTTAGGCATTTTAGGTATTGCAATGATAAAATATAAATTTAAAGTATTCGCAAATACATAATTTCAGATGTATGTAATTTTATTATTATAAAATGGTATGATTTATGAAAGTCGAAGCAATTAATTGAAAAATTTAGAATAAAGTTAGCATACAAGTTCAAAATTGAAATTTTAAATTTGCAACAGTTTAAGTTTGAAATGTTTGAATGTCAAACCATTTGCAATTGAACAAGTTTATATGGTAAATTTTGAAAATTGAAAATTTCCAAAGACATTGAAATTGTGCGATCGAAAATTGCAACGTTAAAAATTGTCCAACTGCATGTATATATTCAAAAATCAATCGTCTCAGATCGAAAACTGTCAGAATTAAAATATTTAAAATTGCAATGTTAAAAATTTAATGAATATTCAATTTTAGCCATGCAGTAATACGTTAGGTCAAAAATTGAACGATATTCAAAAGCATAAAATCGGAAAATTTCCATCAGAAACGTTCAAAATTTCATAATTTCAAATATAAATTGTTTAAATCATACGAATTTCAAATTGCATGTAACCATTCAGATTTGAATAATTTTAAATTGAGATGATTGGAATAAAAATTTGGTTGTACAATAATTTTTAAATCTGAATGTTATAAACTATAATAATAATAAGATCCCGCAGTGGCTAGCGGAGGGACGCATGGTACTGATCACAAGCTATTCACTGGCATCCTCAAAGAGAGGATATTAACATCTATCGAGCCGGTATGGAGTGAAATAGTTGAACAACGTGGATGCAAGAGAGGCCTGGCAGGTTGCAGGGAGAACCTGTTAATAGACAGGTGTATTCCCCAGGATTCGATCAGGTATGGACGCAATCTGTCCATGGCTTGGATTGACTACGGTAAGGCATTCGATAACACGAACCATGAGCTACTCAGTAAGCTCCTTGAGTGCTTGGAGGTGCATCCAAAAATAGTCAGGAAAAAGCTCTGGATACATATGTGGCCCGCCAAACAGAAAAGAATATAAGGTCAAACACCTTTTATACATGAACGACCTTAAACTCTTTGCTTCTTCAAAAGAGGACCTTAATATCCTTTTGGCGGCGGTAAATAGGTACTCTAAAGCGATTGGCATGAGCTTCGGACTGGACAAGTGTGCCTGCGTCCACCTACACCAACGAAGACTAGAAACTACATCATCGCGTGACGATCAGGATGTTCAACTCATAGGCGGAAATACCATTCAACATCTTGGTATTGGAGAAACATACACATATCTTGGAATACCGCAAGCAGAAACCCAAAACGTGCGTGTGTTAAAAACGGCCCTTGGAAAAAGTTATCGCCAAATTCTCAGAAAAATTTGGGCTACCGAATTATCTGGGCAGAATAAGATCCAGGCGACCAGTATGCTGGCCGTTTCTATACTGCTTTACACGTTTGGTGCAGTAAAATGGAACGTCGATGAGTTGAAGCAACTTGACCAAAGCACACGCAAGATGATGACAATCCATCTAAGTCATCATCCTAGATCTTCCGTACCTCGAACATATCTCCCTAGAGACATTAAGCCTGAGATATTATTTTACATTAATTTACAACTCTTATTAAGTTCATAATCAACTATGTGTATGGTTTCTGATCCAAACAATTTAAAATCATGAAAACTTTCTGTTTTTTAAAACTACCAATGTGCACAATTGAAATTTAAACATTTGGCAGGACCAATTGTGGGTTTAAAAGAAAAGTGATAAACGGAATATTCTTACTAAATAGCGTTTCAAACCATACAATTATTCGATGATAGCTCCCCAAATAATTTTTCCTAATATTTTGAGTTATAAACTTTTAATACTGTAAGGTAAATTATTTGAAATCGAACTTACTGATAAAAAGTCTGCCATTTAGAATTAAACAAATTTTTATATTTAACCATTTTTCAAATTCTATTAATTTTAGAAATAGAACCCTATGCTTGAAATTATTCCAATTTTTAGGTGTGCATAATTTGAAACTGAAGCCTTAAAAATTGTACCAAACTCTCGTGCTGGGGCTAAGTTTAAATTATCGTAATTTATAAATTAACTTTAAAAAAATTAACCTGAAACAGAAACGGCATTTTGGTTTCCTTGTGCAATTTGTATTTTAGTTCCGAACTCAAATGTGATATTTATTATAGTTGGTTCATTCGGGAACGAGTTGAAGTGTTTTCACAAAAACAAATTTTTATATAAAAAGTTTTAATTATAATTTTTTCCATTGGTAAAGAAGATTTAAATTCTTGGTATTGGTACTCGTAAAAATTAACGGAAGAAAACGTTTACACTCGGATTTAAACATTTGAAAAATAAATGGAATCATATCTGATTTAATAAATTATAAAATTTTTCTATTAAAGCTTTCCAGTGTGAAATAAAAGTAAAGAATGTTGTTCTCTGCCAAGTTTCAATGCACATAATAGTCCGAGGGGAAATAATAAAGGAGTGAGATTAACGGCTTCACACATTTTGGCTTAGGTCTTACGAAATATTGGAATCCCTTTTACTGTTATTGCTGGCACCGTGTAAGTAGTAAATTTCGACTCATACCCTGAGAGAAATACTTCTTTTGATAAATCTCATCAATAAGACTAATCTCTAAAACCTTATGGTTGCCAAACAACATTTTTTTCGCAATCCGAAAGAAATTTACAAGATTGCAAAATGAAAAACATAAACATTGTTAAAAGCAAATTCCACCTAACACAGGTAATATCTACGAATTAATTACATAATTACTACTCTAATATGGGAACGTTGACGTTATAGTTTAAATGAAATTATCGGACAATCTGGGCATCAATATACGATAATGTGTGACGCATTCTATAACAAAAATAAATGTGAGATGCAAATTTCCATATTACAAAAATTTAATAGAATTTTTATTTGTTATCAGGAAGCTATTTTTGTTTATCTCACACAGATTCGACATTTAAAATGAAAATTTTAAGCTATAAGTTTGAATTTGAAAGAAAAACGGTTTCATGACAAAGAGACCTTTTTTATCTGAATGTATTATCGAGCGATGTGGGTTTGCCAAATTTTTATAACCTCAGCATGCGGGAACGTATAGAGACTGAGTTTGGAAGAAGTAACTTTTAAAGAAGTTTTGGAAGCTCGATTTTACCTGTTCACTGGAGGAGGAATATGCATATTTCAAGAACAAAAAGATATGAATATCGGTATGAAGATGAGATGGAATTGGAACAAAGGTTTTCACTTTTCCTTCCGCGTATTCGTTATTAATTCCACTCATTTCCATTTTAATAGAATCTCTTTCATATCATATTCACATGTCTGAATAATTGAATAAGAAAATAATAGTACATGCGTTGTCGTATTTTGATTACTTTTGCTATTTTAAAAATTCGTCGTTAAAAACTGTATTTAAAAAACAATGTTTTCTTAATTATTACTTTTAAAAATATTAAAGTTTGAAGTTTTTTCTGGCAACATCTCCTGATAACGTTTACAAAATGTATTACAATTTTTTTTTATCCAAATGCTGGTTATCATTTCAAATTAGCAGTGTTCTCAGTTTTCACTGGTTACCAAAAATTATTCACAGAAAGAAGAAAAGTCCAATTTATAAAGAAGATTTAACTTTTAGTGCTCTACTATCTTTAAACTCAGCAAACTTTCCTATTTCAAACAGTTTTACATAGTACTCGGTTCTTCTATTCAAGCAAAATACTTCCGATTGAATTGGAATTCAAAGCATCGTTTTATCGCAGTGGTAAAATATTTAGGAACGACAATAAATTTCGAAAGCACATGTATTTTTCATGACCACAACGCTTTGAATTGGATTACATTTTTATCTGCATTTAATACAACGATTCAATTTCCTACTATATTTTTTTCATTGGTTTTAACTTCTGATCGATTGTTGATTTGGAAAAATTATATATAGTTTACACATAGTTAAAAAGAGTTATGTGTCATTTTTATTTGTTATTTCATGAAAAGTGGAGTATTGATTGATTACAAAACAAGAAGAATTGGAATTTTGACAGTTTGAATAATACATAAAATTGGATTATTTTAAATTGTTTGGTCTCGAATTTTTTAATGTGTAAACTTTTAGAGTATACAATTTTTGAATAGAACCGTAAATTTAAAAAATGAACTATTTTATATTTATATGAAACAAATTTTTGTTATAAAATTTTATAACTAAAGCTTTCAGGATTGTACAATTTAGAACTTCAAGAGTTTAAAATAAAACATTTTCTATATTTCATAACAGCACGGTGCCGTGGAAATGACTTCAACCCAAAGGCGCGAACACTAAGAATGTTTCTCTTGATTTTGTATTGGGATACCTTACATCTATTTTTTGATAAAAAACAAAATCTTCGCTGGAGCAGTTTAAAAAAAATCCATTGTTACTTTTAAAAAAATCGGAATACCCAGTTTTTTTGACAACGACGCGAGATATGAAAAAAAATTAAGAGAGAAAAATTCTTTCTAAAAAAAAATTCTATCTAAAAAACCAGTAGGATAACAAATTGTCCAGATAATCTCGCACTTATTACTTTGAAAAGCTTATCGGTTTTTGAATGTCTTCAAATTGCTCCATTTATTACATTTGAAATTCAAAAATGAAGTCCACTGTTAACTTTCAATTCGTTTACAACTGCTGTTAATTTAAATAGCGAAACAAGTCCTGGAAATGAAGGTCAAAATAAAAGATGCGATAATTCGTTTTCAAACGTTTCGGTCACTGTTTTGGACCATCATCTGTCAAAAAAACATTTATTAAGTCTGTAAAAAACATACAAATAATGTAGAAAATATTTATACAACAGAATAAATAATAACTTTACTCAAAATTTGAATTTTCATCCATTATTATTTATTCTGTTATATAAATATTTTCTACATTATTTGTATGTTTTTTACAAACTTAATAAATGTTTTTTTGACTGACGATGGTCCAAAACAGTGACCGAAACGTTTCAAAACGAATTAACGCATCTTTTATTTTGATCTACAGTTCCATTACTTGCTTCGCTGTTTAATAAAAAAAAGGTAGAGACTAATCGTACAAAATTACTGTTAATTTAAATTGTAATAGTTATGATCTTAAATTATTATCTACTTTGATAAAAGAACAAAACTTAATTTCATTTAATAAAAAATATATGTAATTCGTAATTGTAATCGTTACAATCGTTGGCCGCCCCCCAATGATTATCCACCTCATTTAAATATGTTTATCTGAAAAAATACTCGCAAATAAAACTACTAATAAATAGAGCATGATGAAGCGCAAACAATTCCGCACCGTTTTTGACAAGCTAGGTTAGTTCAGTGTAGTGCATTTAAATGCCAAAGTAAAGTAAAACCGGCGATGCTGAATGAGTAAGGAATTCAAAAGAAAAGCCGTTGAGGTCAGGAGTGTCTGCGTGTTGAAAATTATTATTTTTTTAACAGTTACGATAGACTTAACTAAAAGCATTTGAATTTTAATTGATTGATGAATTAAGATACACGATAGTAGTATTATAACTTTGCAATGTTGTCTGTATATTGATAAGTGGGTGGCTACTCAATGTCATTGTGAATTATGCGGAAACACAGTGAATGGCGACAATGTATAAAAAGCAAATAACTAACATCTTTTCGAAAATTCATTAAAATTGTTTAAACTTTTTGTAGATTATATATATATATATATATATATATATATATATAATTGTTTGCACTTTGTCTTACGAATGATGAGTGAAAAACGTGTCAAAAACAGTTTTCGGCACCGGCCAATGATTATACGATTTAGTGGCTAAACACTGTGTTTTCAAAATCAGTAATCTATAACCTGATGTGGTCAACAAAGTAGCCAATGAGTGTGTTTCACCACATTTCAGTGTTCAATCATACAATTATTGGCATATGCTAATCACTATGTGGTCATGGCCAATGATTGTGTTTTTTGACATTATTCTTAATTCCTTTAAATATATAAATTATCTACTACTTTTCACGCTGAACTTACTATTGTAATTTAAATCTTTATAAAATTGATTATCCATCTGTGTATTTTAGAATTTCATTCTACGCTCATAGTGTATTTTACAAATTGTTAAACTAGAAAAATTCCTTAAGTGGCCAATGATTGTACCGATTACCCTATGTAACGACACAATTTTTCTATTTACATTGTGCGACTGTGTGACAAATTTGAGATTAGAACTTGGAGAAATACCCTACGCTATGATTCAGAGGAGCCAGCAAAAAATGACTTATTGAAAGGTTATTTTCAAAAACGAATTAATTTTAATTAGAATAATTGAAAATTGCGAATTTATTTTTTAGCACTTGAAGATAAATTGGAAATTGAGAACTTAGAAATTTGAACGATTTCAGAAGTCCTTTATCCCTCAGAGTACCATAATATTTTTATTTAAGTTTTGGAATTCATGTAGAAATTAATTGGTTCTATGATAAAGAAGTTATTAGAAATGAAATTGAAGAATCTAAATAAATAAATAAATATATATATATATATACATATATATATGAAGGATATCCTCAAATGTGTTTGGAACTGCTATTACGTAGGAAAATTACAATTTGCTGGACAAGGCGAACACAGATTTTCATCATTGTTTTAGTGCACTTTACTATCTCTTGGAGCTTCTGATAACTGATTACCAGCTGTAGTAGCGTTTTATAGCGCAAATTTACGACTATCCATTTCCCTGCATTACTCAATCTCAAGTATCAATTAATGATATATTCATGAGGGACTCTAAAAAGTGGATGAATGGGGAGCTTATATGGAAACAATGCTTCACTGATGGAAACCACTGAAATACAGGTTTCTCATAAAACCTAGAAGCTCATCAACCTTTCTTTATCGATATGTCCCTCTGGCATATTTTCTTTTCTCTGTAAAACCATCTACATATACAGTTTAAAATTCTTACACAAATAGCGTATCGTGTTTTTTGTCTGCTATCTGAAAGGCAAATCAAAATTTAGATAAATATTCTTTTATTATTTTTTAATATAGCTTTAAAATCACGTTACATACGTTGAATATTTTTTTACCTATCGAAACAAAAATGCTTAAAATTCTTTTTATTTTGATAGTGTTTGAAATTATACGATTTTGAAAATGGCGTCATATATTTGGGAATGCAAATCCTAAATGTGAAGCATTTAACATTGAAGAATTTTTATTTGGAACACTCCAAAATAAATAGTTTCAACATTTTTATTTTCAATATAGTACGAATATTTTTTGAATGTATTAGTTCAAAATATTAGAATTAAAGAGGAGGGGTGCCAGAAGGCCTATTTCTGGCCCCCAATTTAGCAATTTGTATTTGAAAATTAAAACTCTAAGTGTCTGAATCTTCTTACCTTATATTCGTCTAACTTGGATCAAATTCTTTGACACTCGAAGTAGAAATTTTTTATATTCTCGCGAAATCGTTTAATCAGGATGTTTCTTGCGTAAAATGGTTCAGACACTTTCGACTTTTTATTTACGAAAAAATACATTATTTTCTGGATGATTGACCAGTAGGGTGGCCTAAAATCACGTTTTTCTTATAGGGTGCAACGATCCCCCTAATTTGGTTTCAAACTTGAAAAAAATGGCATATTTTCGTTTTTTGGAAATTTTGATATAAATTATTCAAATAATTTGAAATTTCCCATAATACATGTGAAAGAATCACTTTTTGGAATAACATCTCGGGGTTTGGGAAAATGTTACCGAAAAGTTCCATGACTTGTAGAGGAAATTCCGGCGAAGAATTCTATGTATCTATCGAATGGGTTTTCCACTCCAAAAATACCCCTACGGTGCTCCGAGTGCCGCCAAATCCAAAACTGTCAATTGTTCACAAAATGGTCAAAATGTACACCTTTGAGTACTTTCTTCTTGCTTTTTTTGCGAAAAACTATTATTGTTGGTTTAGTGGAGTATTGATCAATATTTGAAAGTTAATTTTAAATTATTTAAACCAATTACATTTGTTTAGATAATTGCATTTTCTCGAAAAGTCGGTGAACCAAAAATTCTTTAATTCACTGGAAATTATTTTTTAGGATAACACGATGAAATACTGAATAAAATAACTAAGATTTAATTGTTTAAACAATTTATGAATATAACAACAAAATTGATTGATTCTGACAATCATTAGTTGTAACACTTATGGCAGAAAAGATAGAAAAATATTGCTTAAACTAATTTATTTTCTTAAAATAAATGAATGTTTATTAAATCAAAAAGCTGTTGTATCGAAAACGTAAAAAACTAGATGAAAAGGCGATTTAGATTAAGATTCCGTTAGAAAAAACCGACTTTTTTTTAGAAAAAACCATTATTTATACACGTGAAATTTGTTGACAATAATTGAAAATTACTTAAAAATATTTTCAAATATTCGCTTAGACAAACAATAATAATATCTCGAAAACAAATGAGAAGAAAGTGCTCAAAGGTGTAGATATCGTGCAGAATTGACATTTTTTAATTTGAGGGTACTTTTCGGGGCACCGATTCCCGAGGGGGTTATTAGGGGTGGCAACCTCATATGATTGATGTATAGAATTTTTCACTGCCAAGTCCTCAAACTTTTTCATAACTTTTCCCAAAACCTAAGAAGTTATTCCAAAAATCCCAAAAAGTGATTTTTTTCATTGTATTTCTCATGGGAAATTTAGAATACCCAGAGACACCTGTTAACATCAAAATTTCAACAACAACAAAATAATTGGGGGGATTGTTGCCCTGAAGCACGAAAATTTTTTCCAATACATTTTTTGATCACCCTATTAACGAGTGCCAACTAAGATGATAGTACAAGATTAAATATACCAAATTATTTTCTGGTTTTGTGGCCAGAGTGGGCCAGAGAAAGGTTCTGCCGACTGCCCCCATTTCGAAGTGTCCCAAATCAAACATTATCTGCTAAAAATTGTTTGACAATGTTTAAAGTATTGGATTTGATCAAAATCGAACTGTCTCAAGTTGAGAGTGTACAAAACTGGAAAATTGTAAAGCTGTTATAATTAAACAATTTATTCTATTAAATTCTACAATTCAATAGAAACTGAATATTATTATCAAATTTGAAGAACTTAAATTCAAAGTACCTGTGATTGAAAAGCAGTTACGAAGTCACTCTCATTTTCAAGTGATTTCAAAGTTATTGCAATGTTATTGCAAAGTGATGACAAAGTGATTGCGAAGGAATTGCAATGTGATTAAACAGTTATTGTGAAGTATCTCAAAGTGATTAAAAAAATTAATCATTTCTGCTATGACCAATTAGTAAACTATAGCCTAATAATCAGTATTACCTATTACCTGAATAATGAAATGAAAAAGATTCATTAAATTTTTTCATATTGCTATTAATTTTCTTTTCACATTTGCGCGGAAAAATTCTATGGATGTTTGCAGTAGTAAAACTGGCAATACAATTTTTCCGCGAAGTCTAGAAGCTCGTAAAGAACGTTGAAGCATCTTTTTCCACTTTTCCGTTGAGTGCTTTCTAATCGATACAAAAATTCAATGGGAGTCTTTGACGAGAACGGCGGAATTTTATCGTCGCGTAATTCGCGAGAAAGGCAGAAGTTTTTTCCATATATATAGTGAAGCGAGGTTCTAGAGTTTGTGGGACAAATATTTTGCGGGTAAGGGGGAAATCGAAGGCCGCCTAGCCTTGATTTAGAAATATACCGGAAACTTTTCAATTTTCGATGCGCACACAGTGTCCGCCGATAAAGCGAAACTTGCTGCTAGTTAAGATAACACGCTGCTGGGAAAGACGAGGAGCGCGATAAAATTCAATGACCTCAAGCTCGCAACCACGGCCGTTTTCTTTTTTAACGTCTGGTACATAAATTATGTATTCGTAAACTGTTGTTTATTGTAGACATTTTTATAACTGGGAATTTTTTTTTAAGTCACTGGACTTAGTCATTAATATCAGTATTTTAATAACTATGGAGCCATACGTAATTTTTTAAAATAGTTTTAAATGCAATTTCATAACAGGTCTCATCCTACTATAATTTCCTCTATAATGTCATTCATATATATTCATGTCTATAAAACAATAAAATTCTAAAGCTGAATTGTATTTTCACCTTTACTTATTTTAACAACTGCTATATTAATTTATGTTAAGACACAACTAAAATATCCACACACAATTTTACCAGGAAGTTATAAATTGATAATGAGGAAAGCTTACAAATGTCGAATTCATAATGTTAAAATAAAACAATGCGAATTCGAACTTAGCTTGAAAACTTTAATTTTGCACTCCTGACTCGATTTTGCGATTCGGTGGTGCATTTCTCATACAACGACAGCTCATTTCCTCCGGCAGCGCTGCATTATGTTCGGAGTAGAGTATAATATTCTTCCTTTTTTAAACAAAACTTAGAATTCCAGAGTTTGTGGGACAGTGACTATAGCGTTTTGTTCTCCGCTTTTCATCAACGTGATGCTACCTTTCATTGGGGAAGAACTCCAGATTTTCCTTAAATATTAAACTCTCATTGATTTCCTTTCCTTACAAGTCATTGCCAGGATACTGGATAAAAAACAACCAATGAAACATTCTCTGGACCTGGAGAGTGGGCCAACATTCCAAAGAATGTTGTAGGATTTCTAAAGATTTCAAGGGATGTTGAAGTATTTCAAGGAATTTCACAAGATTTAAAGTAGCTAAATCAATCTATAAGGATATCAGGGGAGTTGAAAGATTTCTAGGAATTTAAACAATGTTTTTAGAGAACCTTAATGAATAAGTTCAATTTAATTTATATTTAAGGGATTTTAATTCATTCCTACTTTAAAGAATAAATAAAATTTCAGTTAAAGGGATTTCTACGGATTTCAACCATATAAAAAATTGCAATGGATGTGAAAGAATGTGGTGCGATTTTCAAAGATTTCAAAGAATTTCAAAAGATTTAAGGGTTTTTATAGGACTTTCAACTATTTCAACGATTTTAGGGGATTTTATAAATTTCGAAGATTTGTATGGGTTTAAAAATATTGCCAAAGGTATTTCAAGAGATTCCAACAGGTTTTCACGGAGTTCTATTGAATCTTTTAAAGCGATTTTAAAGTTATCAGATATCATTGAATTTCACATATTTTTGGCGCGTACGGTTTATTTGTGCAGAATCGCTAGTTTTGTGAACTTTCATACGAGATTATGAATTGTCTAAAATAATTCGTTACTTAGGGGATCATTTTCAATCAATTTTTCAAATACAAACGTATTAGAATCATTATTAAAACCTAGAAGTGCTGCAATCTAGGGTTAAGCAAATAAAACTTTAAGTCTGAGCTCTTTTCAAGACAAAGTTTAATAAAGGTTTATTAAATTTTTAACGTTAAAAAATTTTGGCACGACACGTCTTCTTATGTACATACTATATTATCTAATACAACTTTACAACATTGTTTTTCGCATGTTTTAAAATTTGAGAGACAATCTTAAAACCAAACATTATTTTAGCACTATCGAGAACACTATAAATAACTGATAACATGTACCGTTAAATTATATCTAGAATAATATGGATTTTGAAAAATCCATTCGAAATCTTCACCAGGGATCCGAACGTCAATTATTTCTACAAATTTTAAATAATTTTGCTATAAACAGAGCTAAACATTAAGCTACGGACACATTATGTGAAAATTTATGTGGCATTATGTTTAATATATGTGGAAAAGAACGACAGGATACTTTTTTTTTACAGAAGCTCATTTCTCTAGGAAATATTTCAAGAATTATTTAAATTAATTTGTTTTAGGTACAAATTTGAATGGTCGGTGCAAGAAAGCAAGATATTTTCAGAAACTATACGTTTAACAAGATTTTAGAAAAAATTGGTCTATTTCAGGAAGCGATAACCTAGGATCTATTGTAGTTAAAGCGTTGCTAATTACATTCTCATCTCAATGAGAAGGTATTGGTTTTATGTGAAAATTGAGTTTCGCGGATTTCATCAAATATCCACGTTTTGAGACCCTCTGAGCCAGAAAAAAATGATTTTTACGAAGGTGTCTCTCTGTAGTAGTGGGTTGTAGGCAAGATTATTATTATTATACCATTAAGCCATTTTCCAACCCAGTAAGTCACGCCTAACCCGAAAGGGAAATGGCTTAATGGTATAATAATAATAATAAAGCCATTTCCCTTTCGGGGAAGGAGTGACTCGCTCAGTGGGGAAAGGAGTAATGTGAGGAAGGAGGTATAGAGTCTTTAGATTGATCTAGAATTCTCGTGTTATTTATTTAAATAACAAGTTCGTTCCGCAACACTGCTCCGACCCAGGTTGTTGATCAATCTCTCTAGCGATCACCCCAAGTGAAGAGCCTCACAAGGTCGTCATGTGAGGTTCCCCACTCGGGCCCATTAGTATCCAAGGTATTTTTTTTCAGGCGTCATTCACTCTACTGACACTCTTTTTATGAACTATTCGTCGCCACACTTTTCTGTCCTGGCATACTTCTCTAGCTGCCTTCACGTCCATGCAATTTTTCATGCAAGCTCTCGTGTTTCTATGGCTTCTTATGTCTCTTCGGATTAGGATCTTATTCACACATTCTAACTATTCTTTCCGCGGTCTGCCTCTGGGCAACTGCCATTTACTTCACCTTTATACACTTATTTCGTCAGTCGTTCATCTTTCATTCGTTCAACGTGTCCGAACCATCTTAATTGATTTATTTTCCATACGTCAACTAGTGTGTCTTCTGTACCACATTCTTTGAGGATTATCTCGTTTCTGACTTTGTCCATTAGTGTTTTCCCGCATATTGTTGACCGGTCCATGTCTCGCTACTGTATAGCACAGTCGGTATAAATATAGAATTATGTATTGCCATATTCGCTTTTTTTTATATATTTTTACTTCTGATAATGGACCCTGCTCTACCGATAACCTATTTACCATCGTTTATAAGCCTAATTAACTCCCCATCTATCTTTCCGTCACTAGTGAATAGACTACCCAGATATACGTACTTATCAACTTGTTCTATTCTTTCATTTTTTAAGATAATGTTGCACATTGTTTTCTCACCTTTTCCTTCAAACACCATAATTTTTGTTTTATTTACGTTAATTTTGAGGCGCATACTCGCAATGCTTGTATTCAGTTTGTTCAACATTCTTTGCAAGTCTTCGATTAACTAACAACCTTATCATCTGCGAATGCTAACCCACGTACCCTTACTGTTTCGAGATCTACACCTTCTTCGTCGAAGAGGGCCATTCTTAGACACTTTTCCATGAATATAATAAATAGATATGTGGACATAACGCATCCTTGTCTAACACCCTGCATAATCTCGAACCAGTTACTTAGTTTCCCATTAACCCTTACACTCGCTTTGCTACCAGTATACAGGGTGTTTTTTTTTAAACTTGAGACATCGAAATATCTGAAAAAATACGCATCATGTGAAAAAAATATCCGTAATGGAAACTTTTTATTTTTGAGGGGGAAAAGTGATTTTGACCAAATTTACCCCAATCCATCCCCGCAGGAGGGGGGTGGAGAATCTAAAAATCGAAAAAAAAACAAAAATCGCGAATCGAAAAAAAATTTTCGAATAAAACTTACGTATTTCATAAAGGAGAATCTGTATCGGTGATACAAAATTGGGATTGCCATTTGAAATTGCGAAGTTACCCCCAATCCTGCCTCCTGGAGGGGGGGGGGGGAGTTTCTTCAAAATCGCTTTTCCCCCTCGAAAATAAGAAGTTTTTATAAGGGATATTTTTTTCATAGGATGCGTATTTTTTGAGATATTTCGATATCTCAAGTTAAAGAAAACACCCAGTATATTGTTTGTATTGCTTGTAGAAGGCATCCATTGACTCCATAATCTTTCAGGACTTTACAAAATTTACTTCTATCCACCTTGTCGAATGCTTTTTCTAGGTCAACAAACGCACAAAAAATCTTCTTTCCTACTCTCAAACTTTTTTCTGTGATTTGTCTTAAGCTAAATATTTAATCCGTACATGATCTTTCTGGCGTAAATCCACTTTGGACTTCGCATATATTTTCTTCTGTTATTTTCATTACCCTGCGGATAAGTATTTTTTAGTATATTTTACTTACGGTACCTAATAAGCTGATACCTCTGTAATTATTGCAGTTGCTTTTATCTCCCTTCCTTTTGTATATTGGTACGATAATCGCTTTTCTCTAATCGTCTGGGACTTCTCCCATCTCGATACATGAATTTATCAATTCACACAACCTGTGAGGTATGTACTCGCCACCGTATTTAAGCATTTCAGCGCGAATACTGTCTACACAAGCAGCCTTACCGTTTTTATGTTCTTAATTATATCTATGTTCTATGTCGCACTTCTGTTACCCTATAGCTTCACTTCCTAATAATTCTTCAAAAAAATCTCTCAAAGCGTCTACTACCCCGTCTGTAGCATTTCACCTTTGCTGTTTCTCATGCTGCCAGACTCTGTACTTTTACTTCCCTTCATCTCTACAAATAATAGTTTCATGCTTCCTTCAAAGTCGTTTTGTATTTTCTTCTATTCTTCTGTTCTGATTTCATTTTTACTTTCTTTGACTAGTCGTTTAACTTTCCTCTTCTTGTGTCTGTAATCATTTTCAAGTATATTTCTCTCCTCATCGCTAAGACCTGTGATGTTCAATGTTCTCTTGTACGCTTCTTTCTTTTCTTGTCGGGCTGCCTCAATTGCAACATTCCACCATGCATCACCAGACTTTCTTTCTACAACCGCCGTACCACACACTTCGGTCGCAGTTTTTATAATGATCTCTCGTAACATAGTCCATGCGCCCTCTATATCTTTATTGCGTCTTAGCATCTCCCAAGTTGCCCTATCTATGCGTTCGTTTATCTTATTCTGAAAATCTATTCGCACTTCCGGTTTCTGTAAATTTTCCATCTTGATTCTCGTTTGTTTCGTTTTTTTTGGTTAATAATCTTCTCCATCCCTGACCTAAGTTCATTTTGAAGACTAGAAGGTAATGATCACTATTGCATTCAGAACCCCTCATGACTCTTGTATCTTTTACTAGTTTTCTTAGCCTTTCATCCGCAATAACGAAGTCAATTATACTGTGGCTATTTCCTTTACACCAGGTGTACATGTGGATCATTTTATGTCTAAACCAAGTATTTGTAATAAATAGGCCCTTTTC
>CAKNYM010051740.1:152567-197905 GCA_932195095.1 Andricus curvator | reverse complement strand
TCCTTCTCTTTTTTATTTCTTTCGTCTTTTTTTATTTTTATTATTATCAAATCACAATATGAAAGCATGCAAAATATTTACCAACGTTTCGGTGCTCACACAGCACCCTTATCAAGGCAAGAAAAATTAGAGCAGGTAGGAACAGCGACGAAATAACGACGCTATCACTTCGATACCTGACAACTGAATGTGGGTCAATAGACAAATCCGTTTTAAACAAACAAGAAATGAGAGAAAGTCAAGACCCATGAAAACGTATTGCTAAATTTAATTAATCATACTAGAATAACTTTTGTTTAATTTATCCAAATCAGTTTTTAAATTAATAGACAACTTATTTTGTTTTTTAATATAAAGCATTTCCATGAATTCTCTCTTTCTCTCATTACTTTCACTGTGTAAAATTTCAACATTATCCCAGTCAAACTCATGGTCAACATCAACAAACCCTCTCGTATGTCTAGCAAGAACGCTCTTATGTTATAACAACGTCCTAAACGAACATCACTTTTGTGTTCCTCCAACCTAGTATTAAGAAGTCTGCCAGTCTGTCACACATAAGTCATCTTACAGATCTTGCAAGTGATCTTGTAAACAACACCTCCTTTTTCAAATTTATCTAAAGGATCTTTACCAAAAGTTATTATTGAATCCATTTTAAATGGTATACGGAAAATAGTATGAATATTAAATTTTTTTAACATAAATTCTATAGTTTTCGAAATTTTACCAAAAAAAGGAAGAACACAAGTATTGAAAGAACTATATTCTCTCAATTCTTTCTGATTATCTGCAGATAAAATGTTACTTTGTTTCTTTTTGATTTGTTGAATTCTAATTGTGATACGTTGCTCAATCAATTTTTGTGGGTAATGATTAAGAAAAAGGATATTCCTAACTATATTCAAATTCTCTTTGTGAAATGAAATGTGGGACAAACCTAGAGCTCTGTCAACTAAGTTTTTGATTACTGCAATTTTGTTTTGAAAAGGATGAAGTGATAGCGTCGTTATTTCGTCGCTGTTCCTACCTGCTCTAATTTTTCTTGCCTTGATAAGGGTGCTGTGTGAGCACCGAAACGTTGGTAAATATTTTGCATGCTTTCATATTGTGATTTTATAATAATAAAAATAAAAAAAGACGAAAGAAATAAAAAAGAGAAGGAAGGGGATGTGGTTGGTTGCCTTCTCATTTTTCTTTCCTCTTTTTTATTTTTGTGCAAAGAAACAAAATTTTTTTTGTTTTTAGCAATTGCAATAGGAGCATTTTGTTGTGTTTGTCCAAATTTAATCGTTGAATTCTTGTTTTGTTTTCAGGAATTCTATACATTAACTTTCCAACTGTTACATATTCTTAATTTTACATTAAAATTGACCTCTAAGTGTAATTGACACGATTTCCGGGACACGTCTGGTCCGATTTGACACTTTTTTTGTGATGGAACAGTAATTTGGAACATTCTGTGTACATCTCGCGGATAATGTGTATCGAAATGGAACGAAAAAAAACAATGAAGTTAGTTTTTTTTTGGTGACAAATTAACATTTTTGGAACAAGACTTTTTTTTGCTCCCATTTTTCGTTTACAGTAAAATTCGAAAAACAGAAAGTGCCAATGTCTTTTATAAACATTATCTTACAATAATATGCAAAAAGAAAATAAAAAATAAAAAATTCATAAAAATTAGTGAAACCGTCTCGCGTAGACGTCTCCAACTTCAGCGCAATTGAAATTTTTACTTCCGTTTTTCCAAATTTATTCAACATCAAGCAAAAATTTTTCAAAAGAAATTTTATAACGTTCTTCCTGATATTAGTACAAAGAACAATTACAAAAGAAATTATAGCCTGCGAGAAAATTTAGTGGTTCATCTTACCCCCTATGCTCATCTCGCCCCACCCTACCCTCGGATTTCATATTTCACTTCATATTTTTCACTTGTAATGGTTTTTGTTGGCGAAATTGCGTCTTATTTCGACATTTGATGTGAATTCAACAACAAAGTCATTCACATGTGAGAAATTAAAAGTTAAATGTGGAACGTGAAATGCGAAATTATGTACATCGACCGCCTGGAGTTGACCGTTCTTCAAATATAGTAAAAATAAAAAGGCCGCGTCTTTAGGTACACCAAAATTCGGCGAACGCATCACAAATATTTTCAGAATATTTAAGGAATTCTGGAAATTCTCTATCTTTTCTCAATATCTCAATTATTCTGTTATATCCCTGAAGTCCTTATTATTTTCTGTATACCACTGAATTCATTGAATACTCTGAATTCTCGGAGATTACACGAATTTAAGGAATTCGGATAATTGTGGAAATTCCGCGAATTCACGGAATTCCAAGGATTTCAAAATATGCGCAAGAAATTTAGGGAATCAAACAAAAAATGCCAAAAGCATTAAGAACGGCGCATATTTTTGAGGCGGATTTCCAAATTTCCAAGCCCCTTTCCACATTAATCTGTGAAAAAATTGAAATTTCATGAACAATAAAACCACGCTTTTCAGTATTGCTGCCTTGTATATTAATTTCAATTGATTTCAATTTTTAAAAAATCGTAACCTCAAACATAAGTATAAACTTAACTTTAAATATCTTAAAAATATGGAGATCGATTATATATGATTTCACACTTTACTGCATATTTTTCATAAGTCATTGTTTTTGTTATAAAATCGACTTTTCATTTCAGTGCTCACTGAACGTTATGTTTAATATATGATCTAAATTCAAGAACAAAAACAATGACATGTGTAAAATGAAGAGTGAAGTGTGAAATGTGTATTCTAAAGTCTGGCAGAGCCTCCCCTCTACTTTTCTCTGTTTGATATTTTTATCACAAAGCGAAATTGTCGATTTCCAGCCAATGAAATAATGATTTTATTGCTATAAGAATTATAATTCGTGTTCTTTTGGTGCCATAAACAAAAAATTCGGTGAAAACAAATTAAACGAAATGTCAAAATTAAAAACATAGTTAACCCCCTATGCTCATCTCGCCCCACCCTACCCTTGGATTTCATATTTCACTTCATATTTTTCACTTGTAATGGTTTTTGTTGGCGAAATTGCGTCAAGAAAAGTTAAATGTGGAACGTAGAATGCGAAATTATGTACATCGACCGCCTGGAGTTGACCGTTTCTCAAATATAGTAAAAATAAAAAGGCCGCGTCTTTAGGTACACCAAAATTTGGCGAACGCATCACAAATATTTTCGGTGAACCTAAACACTTCGAAATTAAAATGGGATTAAAATGTTTAAAAAAACTCTTTTTTTACCCTTTATGGAAAATCGTTGAACACTAATGAGAAGTCAACGAATTTTGGGAAATGGCTCAAATGAAAGCCTTAACCTTAAACCTTGACTCTTACCAAGGAAATAAGAGGGCATTTCTGCTTTGTTACTGATAGTAAGCTCAGTGTTGAACGTTCCCAATTTGGAATCATTCAATTTTAAAGTTTGAAAATTACAATTAATCGATTTTGAATCCTACTTGAACTACTCGATTTTATGTTCTGACGGTGAAATTTTATTGGTGCTAAAACTTTTGAGAATTTGCCAAAGTATATTAATATAAGTATGTAAATATCAAGAAATATGATGAAAATGTCACAGTGCTAATGAAAAACTTCTTTGACCTTTAGCACTTTGATTCATTAGTTTGGCGAACTAGATATTAGATAACGTAATCTACTTGCGAAAAAATCAAAAGTTCACAGTAGTTTTGCTATCTTATGATTTTTTACCGATTCTCTAAATTATGTATTAATTATCTCACTGATAAGGATTAGCACCATCAATTTATTTAATTTAAAAAACAATACCAATAAATATGTACGTATATTAAAATTATTATTATTATTCCGCTTCGTACTATACATTCATGGGAAACAAGTTTCAGTTTCACAAATTAAACGAAGGCGAATAAATAAATTATGGTCGGTGACTAATGATGGTGCGAGAATTTTGATACCAATGTTCTGCTTCATTTCATTTATGTTAATTTATTTAAAGAACGTTATTCATGATTCAACTTTCAAAATATTTTCATCATTAAACATTACTTTAGTTTATAAGCAAGTTACAAGTTACTGAAAATAATATGTAATAAAAAATATTTATATTATATTAAATTTTTTTTTTTTTGCAACTTAATCATATTTTTAGTTACTTGTACATTTTTCAAAATGAAGAAATGGTTTAAAATTTGGTATACTATTTCAAAAATCTTTAATCCTATTTACTTCATACTTTTAGAGGATCGCACGTTATTTGTTATCTCTTCTGAAGTTTTGACAAATGAACTGAAATTGTCACATGTAAACAAAACAGCCGCCAAACGAAAATAGGGTTAAAAATAGACCATGAAATATTGTAGTTTAATATAAAGAATTAGATGGTTTTAAAATTATGATAACTTATTTTTTGTAAAAAAATACGTTAGGAAGTCATTGTTTAAGGGGATAAATATTTAGCATATATATATTTACCATTTGAAATAAGTAAAAAATGTGTTTATTTTTAATAAACTGTAGATTTAACGTGTTGAGGTTACTGATTGAGATAAGCTCATTGAATGCAAGCAAGCCAGACCTATTAAGATTAATTACGAAGCAAATTCGTTTTTTTAAATTCTCTTTCACATTTACAGAAGAGCTCTATTAAAAGCAATTATAGTAATAAGCTAAACTAAACTTGATTGGATAATCATTTTCCACGAATTGAGATACATCGAACAAATAGTGAAAGTGGTTTGAAATTGTATTACATTCTTTCAGAACCACGTAGAATAATAGAAAACAACTACATGAGAGAATAAAAATAATACGTTACTCGGATGTATTTATTTAACATTCATCATCTTTGAATCAATTATTTTGTCTTCTTTAATAATATGTTTTTCATAAATTCACAAGCTACTTGCTTCGACTTATTTAAAAATGGTAAACATTAATCATTTTTCAAAAATAGCTGTAAAGATATGACTGGCAAATAAAAATAAATCAAATCATTAATTTGATATTATAAGGAAATATCCACATGCCAGTACTAATTCCAATAATAACTGTTTTATCATGAACGTTCCCGTAATAAAACAATAAGATTAAATATACATATTGAACTCTGTCACTTGAAGAAAGTGTATTTCAAATGAAAAAATTCCTAGTTTAAATATTCATCAGTAGAGCTTATCACAATTTCTTTAAAAATATATATGCAGCTAGTTACGAGACTTCCTTTGAGAGAACATACATTTTATGTGATGCACGTGTGTTTTAAAATGAAAAGAAATGTTTATACACATGATACCTTACCTATCACATGTGTCCTTGACCTTCAATTCAGAAAGGCCCAAGCTGCCAGCACTAGCGACAGTGAATAGTAGCGGTGAGATGCAGAGTAGAAGAAAAGCGCGGTTTTTTTTAAATGCGACACTCGTTTGCAGAAATGCAAGTGAAAGGCCGTAAATAGTAGTCATTTTAAACAGTAAATTCTGTTAGAGAATAGCTTGTCGCGTTCGCGAGACTTACGAGGGTCGACCTATTATCATGCAAAAAATGTTCAATATTTCTTAATTGACGGAAACTTCTTGTCGACCCTCAAGTCCGGAACGCCTCGCCTAACGCGTCTGGAGTAACTGATGGCTATACAACACTTAAGGTTACAACAACCGGACACAGTCGCCCAGTTATATGCTTGGCAGAATTGATAAGAACTCGCCGACTATTGGCTGTCGACGATTACCACTTCCCCGCATTGGATGTCGATTATGTTATTCTTGACTGATGCAAATTGAACATACTAATCGCGATTCACCTTTTTCATTGTATCACAATTTTTTCGAGTCGCCCATAGGCTGAAAAAAAGAATTATGATGGCATATAAGGAAGAAAAGCCGAATGGTAGAAGGGGTGAAGATAAGCGATTCTTAGTTTGTATCTGGGATGTCTTACAACTATTTTCGATAAGAAACAAAATCTTCGGAAGTGTGGGGACTGGAAGTAGGGTTGAGAAGTAGGCAAAAGTGTGGGGTGGGGATGAGAAAAGTGATAAGATGGTAAATAGGAGAGCAGTTCCCTGGAGGGCATTGAAGTAAGAGGTAGGGGGAGGTACAGTTGGGCGGGGGAGGGCTTATGAATGCTAATTCAAGACAGAAAGTAAGGGCAGTTGAGGGAGGGGGTAGATATAGGTGTAAGGGGCACGTGGAGGGGATGATAAGATATGATAAGATAGAAGAGCGGTGAGAGGGCGGAGTGATAGGGGAGATTTCAACGACTTAATTTAATAGGCCATGAAACCCTTTTTTGTAGGAGCATAGCGCCTACGTTGACTATTTTTGAATTTAAAAAATGGAAATATTCAGTTTTTCCCGAAAACAAAGCGATATATGAAAAAAAGTTAAGATGGATTTGTTCCTTGGAACAATTTCCATAAAAAAAACCCACTTAATCATTTTTAATCCCACTTAATTTTCTTGAAATCTTTTTTCTTGTTTTTGATATAATGACGTTAAGTAGAAAAGTTGGGAATGTACTCACATCCACATGTTTTTAACACTAATAACTTGTTATCATTTTTTTAAATAAAAAAAAATCTTCAGGCAATTTGAATAATAATATTTATGTAATGTTTTTTCTGGTATAAAAAAGTAAAAAACTTATTTTTACCTCTTAAAATAACAAAATTAAGGTTTTCGAGAAAGTCTTTTTATAGTAATTCTGCCAAGAAAAAATTTGGCTCTCCTAACATTTTTCCATATCTAAAAATGGAGTTTTCTCAAAAACCTCTTCGGCGAAGATTTTTTTTATCAAAAAATAGTTGTAAGACATTCCAGACACAAAATCAAGAGAAATATTTTTGGTGTTCGCAGCTTTGAGTTGAATTCATTTTAACCGACCCGTGACTCATGATTTAACTAATTACTAGTGAAATTCTATAACATAGTTTAATTAGAGAAAAGTTTTTCACAATCCAATCGATAGTGGAAAAATACTTTTTGCTTATCACTGAGAAGAATGATTGTGTAAATCAAACAAATTCTTTTATTGATATGGGGTCAAATAGATATGTGTTTAATTCGAAGAAAATTTATTTGATTCAAATACACGGTTATTTGCTTGAAATAATTTCGGTAATTTTATATTTCGAATATTTCCCTTATTTTTTTAATCTTCCAGTTTTTGGAGTTTTATTTTTCGGGATGTTTCAGTCATCCCAATTTATTTAGCGTTGCAAATATATTATTTAAATAAGATTATAGAAATGGAAAATATGACAAACAAAAAAGTTTAATAAAAGAACGCGAGTTTTTAACATTTTCAACTTCATTAAAACAATAAGAAAGCAGCATTGCGAAGCTTGTAAATAGACTATGTCACCTCCACAAACAAGACGTTTTTACAAGTCACTTCTTTACACCTGATCTATTGTACCTTGGTTCATTGGCGTTAAAAATAATTTCTTTGATGTATGTACTCACAGAAATGCTTCACTTGAGTACATATTGTTTAGAGGCAAAAAAATCATGCCCAGACTGAAAAAAAATTCTTTGGTGATATTTCTTCAATACAAAGAAATATTCCTTTACAATAAATGTAAAAATTATTAAGACAAATAAATTATATCTTGGGAGCTACGAACATAGTTTCTTTACATCTGTTTTCATACCTTCAAAAGTATTTCCTCATTTCGATAAAATCGATTCTCTGAAGTGATAAATACGTATTTAAATTAATTAATTAATTGATGCGTGTCACAAGTAATTTAATAATTAGTTCGAACAAATATTTGTTCGAATGAAGGAAATACTTTTTTGAAATAAATACATTTGTATTTCGTTGGAATAAGAATTTTTTTAATTTCACATGTTGGTATATTTGTTTCGAATTATATGCATTTATTTAAAGGGCACACAACATTTCATTGACTAAAATGTTCATGAAATCTTTTGGAAAAACGTTTATTTAAAAAAATAATAATAATAATAAATTGATTATTCTAAATCATTATTTCTTTTGATAATAAATTTATGATTTGCAAGCGTATTATCTCAAAATATTTCAAATTGTATAACAAAATGAAATTGATAATTCAAAACTAGTATTTTTAAAACCATATTAGTTTATTATACACAACATTCAAATAAAACAATTTTCATTTCTTTCTTCAAAGTTAAGAGATTGATATTTAGAGAAATGCATATACGGCAATTTCCCTAAATTATTTCGAATCTCTGAATTACTTGAATATTCTGAATTCTCTGAATACCTTGAATTACCTAAATGTTCTGAAATCTCTCAAATTCACTAAATTCCTTGAAATTCTTCAATCGGTTGAATATCCTGAATCTAAAACCCCTAAATTCCTTGAATATTCTGAACTCCTTCGATTCCTTCAATTTTATGAATTCCTTAAATTCTCTTAATGCTCTGAAATGTCTGAAATTCTCTGAATTCCTTGAGTCTCGTAAATGCTCGGAAATCTCTGAAATGATCTAAACTCCCTGAATTTCTTGAATACTCTGAATTTCGGGAATTCTCTAAATTCCTTGCATACCCTAAATGTTCTGAGAACCCTGGAACTTATGAATTCCCTAAAATTCTGGAATATCTTAAATTTCAGAATTCCTTAAATTCTCTCATTTCTGAAAATCTCTAATTTCTGAATTCCCTAAATTCTTTGAATTTCCTGATTTTCCTGAAATTCTTCATTCCTTAAATTTCATGAATTCCCTTAATGCTCTGAAACGTCCGAAATTTTCGGCATTTCTTGAGTTTCCTGACTGCTCTAAAATCTCTCAAATTGTTTGAATTCCCTGAATATTTTGAATTTCGTAAATTCCCTAAATTCGTTGAATTCCTTAAATGCTCTGAGAACCCTAAAATTCTCTGAATTCCCTAAAATGCTGGAATTTCTTGAAAATTCGGAATTCCTGAATTCCTTGAATATGATAAATTCCCTAAATTTCTTGAATATTTTTATTTTCTTAAATTCCTTGAATTCTTTAAATTTCTTAAAATCTCTGAATTCCTTTAATTTGCTGAAATCCTTGATTTCTTGGAATTTCCTGAAATCCTTGATTTCTTGGACTTTCATGAAATCCTTCAATATTTCGAATTTCCTGAATTCATTGAATGTTCTTTATTTCTGAAATTCTTTGAATTATCTGGATTTCTTAAATTGCTGAAATTCCTTGAATATTATAAATTCCTGAAATTCCTTGAATTATTTTAATTTTCAGAATGCCCTGAATTTCTGAAATTCTCCTAATTTCCTGAACTTCTTGAATTTCCCGAATTCAGAATATTTGAGGAATTCTGGAAATTCTCTATCTTTTCTGAATATCTCAAATATTCTGAATTCTTTTAAATCCCTGAATTCCTTATTATTTTCTGTATACCACTGAATTCCTTAAATATTTTGAATTCTCTGAGATTACACGAACTTAAGCAATTCAGATGATTGTGGGAATTCCGCGAATTCACGAAAATCCAAGGATTTTAAAATATGCGCAAGATATTTAGGGAATTAAAAAACATGTCAAAAGCATTGAGAACTGCGCATATTTTTGAGGTGGTTTTCCAATTTTCCAAGTCCCTTTTCACATTATTCTGTAAAAAAATTGAAATTTCATGAACAATAAAACCATGCTTTTCAGTACTGCTGCCTTGTACATTTATTTCAATTGATTTCAATTTAAAAAAAATCGTAACCTCAAACATAAGTATAAACTTAACTTTCAATATCTTAAAAATATGGAGATCGATTATATATGATTTCACACTTTACTTCATATTTTTCATAAGTCATTGTTTTTGTTATAAAAACGACTTCTCATTTCAGTGCTCACTGAACGTTATGTTTGATATATGATCTAAATTCAAGAACAAAAACAATGACATGTGTAAAATGAAGAGTTAAGTGTGAAATGTGTATTCTAAAGTCTGGCAGAGCCTCCCCTCTACTTTTCCCTGTTTGACATTTTTATCACAAAGCGAAATTGTCGATTTCCAACCAATGAAATAATGATTTTATTGCTATAAGAATTATAATTCGTATTCTTTTGGTGCCATAAACAAAAAATTTGGTGAAAACAAATTAAACGAAATGTCAAAATTAAAAACAGAATTAACTCTTTTTTATTATGATATACGAAAGGCTATAAATTTAAATTTCATTTACAAAAATGCCAACGTGTATAGGGGGTAGGAGGGTACGTTGGAGAGCCAAAGATAAAATGTAAATTTAAAAGAAAAACATACAACCGCAAATAATGGAATAATTTGCTTTAGGTAGATTCATATCTTGGCTTTTGTACGGAAAAACCGTACTTTTGAATAAAAAATACATTAAATAGGTTAAAATTAGTATTTGTGGAGTATTGCACCTGCGTCGAGTTACGCGCCACTTCGGGTGACTTGGCGTAACACTATCATCGTTAAATATTACAATATATTAATAATTAATTGGATTACGTAGCTTTCTTTTGAATAACATAGCTCACTTGTAATAAGTTAGTTTAATTTCAAGTCAATTTAGAGGTAACAAATGGCGGTAATAAACAACTCCATCCAGCAAATAACCTGACAAGCGATTCTCACTGTTTTTCCACTGTTTTGTAGATAAAAGACTCATTTATTTGACGGAAATCTTTTTCCTAATCATGAGCTTGAAGATCAAATATTATAAAAGTGTTGGATTATTCAGGTTAATGTAAAATGTGAGTTATTTATCGCTTGAATTCAATTGCTCTGAAAATAACAAAAAGTTACCGAAAAAAATCCTATAAATAATCTTGTAATCAAAAAGTCTAAAAAAATCAACTGATTGTGATTTTTTAAATTAATTACGTATTATGCGAGAAATCAGTAGATAGAACTATTTTCGTGAGCCTCACTTTCATAGTTTTTTTTTATAAATAAGGGTGCACCAACTTAGCCTCCGCGCCAACCTACATTCCATTTCCTTACAATTAGTACCGAAATGCTCTAGTACATCATCTTGGAATACAATTACCCTGCGCATGTAGATTTTTGCTGGCTATTCGCAATTATTATAGTTTAATAGTGCAAAGCTATATCATTCTTTGAGAATCACTTGGTACCATTCTTAAAATTCTTTTTCTAGAATTATTATGAAATCATTCTGATACTATACACATTTGTATGATTGTAATACAATTTAAATTTATAACCTTTTGTATTTCGTAATGAAAAAGAGTTGACCATTTTTTTTTTTAATTTGACACTTCATTTCGTGTAATATTGCCGCATTTTTTGTCTATAACACTAAAAGCATTCGAATAATTTCACTGGTCGGGAATCATCACTTCCGGCTTGTGATAAAAAAAGACTGACGGTAATATAACGATGTAATGTGATGTAACAAAAAATTACACGTAACTTTTTGCGAAGGTGAATTTATGAAAATTTCTTTACAATATCGCAATTTTATGAAAAATTTATTTCAGCTACAAAAAAGTATCGGAACTTTCATAGAATTTTCCGTTACTTTTGCTAATAATTTCGTAAATTTCAGAATATTTCTAACAGTGTAGGGTACGCTCAATTTGATACGCTGAAGAATGCAGTACAACCTTCCGCCCTTCACAGAAAAAAAAGGGTAAAAAGTGATTTAGGTAAAAATGCTAGCGATAATCGCGGCATGTAAAAAATGAAGGTTGGCAAGGGTAAAATGAGAGATCACTACTATCGGCGAGAAAATTCGAGTCCTCTGGCTTTGATGTTAAGAAAATAAGGTGAAGAAAAAATGGTAGCTCAACGAATGAAGGATCATTTTAAAGGTCAAAATGCTGTACGTTATTGAGCCTGAAACGAATATGCCAAAAAATTGTTTATAGCTTACAGACCCGAAAATCTGATAAAAAGTAAGAAAATTTGACAGCTTTTAACGACAGCGAACTTTGGAGCATAGTTTTTTATTGAAAAAATAATAGCAAAAATGTGAGAAAATTCATGATGGTACTTTAAACATTTCTCAGCAAACTCCCGTTAAAAAATTTGCAGAATATAAAAAATTGGCGTCTTACACTTGCCTTCCAGTATAAAAAACCGTCTTCAAATATCTCAATTTGCACGAAGAGAAAAAAAGCACATACTTCTTTCAAATTGTGAATCATTACAGATAGTTCAGCTAACTACATCTAATTTAAATCACTTCATTATCTTCATTAGAACTGAAGATAGTACAGTTGCATATTCATGTAGAAAAAACGAACCATTTTTTATATTCGGCAAATTTTTTAACGGCAATTTGTTAAGAAATATTTAAAGTACCACCCTGAACTTTCTGAGATTTTTGCTATTTTTTTCAATAAAAAACTATGCTCCAAAATTCGCTGTCGTTAAAAGCTGTCAAATTTCCTTACTTTTTGTCAGATTTTTGGGTCTGTAGCTATAAACAATTTTTCGGCATATTTGTTTCAGGCTCATTAACGTACATCATTTTGACCTTTAAAATCATCATTAATTCATTGAGCTTCAATTTTTTCTTCACTTACTTTCTTGACGTCAAAGTCAGAGGACTCAAATTTTCTCACCCATTGTAATTTCTCATTTTACTCTTACCGATCATAATTTTTTTTGCATGCCGATATTACACCCAGAATTTTTACCTCAATCACCTTTTACCCCTTGTTATTTCTGTGTTGCGAGAAGCAAGGGTATGATAAGGAAGTGAATAGATTATCTGAGATCGAAGTTTGCGATTCGCCTTTCTCACATGCTAAAAAAAGGTCATTAAACTGATCAAAGGTATCATTTTCAGGTATTGTTGAGAAAAATTAATCTTTAAGAATTTTATAAACATTTTCGCAAATATCTTGAAAATAACGCAAGATAGAATAAAGTGTCAAGAGACATTTTTCTAGAAATTTTCAGAGAAAGAATTTTATTCCTTTGACTTATTTATATTTTGTGTCGTTTTTGGCAAAAAACGTACATTTTCTTTTTCCAGACAAAAAATTCTCTTCTCACCAAGGCGCGGACACAGACAGCATCTAGAAAAATCACTTTCAAACTTTTTTAAATTTTCCAACGAATTTCAAAAGAGGACAAGAAATTATATCAGAATCAGATTGCTGAAAAACAAGATATTTGAGTGACAAATAATTTTGTGACTTGAGCATAGTCTGGCCGCGTAATTAAAAATGAATGTGGTCAACAGAATCAATTTACAACTTGGAAAAATCCCACAAACATGATTCACTGCAGTTAGGAAATTCCAAATCATAATGTAATCCATGATCCATTGCCATGAAAATATTTTCATAACGTATTGCTGACATAAAGAGGGTTCCCTGCTGTCTTAAAATCATATTTTTAATATTGTGTTAAAGGCCTTTTTAATGCTAACTAGAACAATTTTTCGTGCGACAGGAAACTGGCTTGGCGCCACCAGTCCATATAAAAGAAGTACCTTGGCGGCGTCAGGGCCCGCTAGGCCTTGACTACACCACTAGACATCATTAGTGAGCCACTGTTTTTTTTTAAATCTTTTCTAACCTAATTTTTTGCTGAGATGTCCACGAAAAGAGAGAGGCATGTTTTTAATATAATTTTTTTTTCGTTGGACTGACAAGAAAAGAGAACTTGCGAAATCATCAAAAGTAAGCCACACCATTTTGACCACAAATTCCACTTTTTGCATGGCATATTGAACCTTATACGTCAAGATGCTTCGTGTAAGAGAAAAGTTTAAAATTTACTTTTTTATTTAAAGACTTTCATTGCCAAAATAAATTTGACAGCACTTAAAAGTCGTCACGGCTTTCTTTAAAGTTAATAGCCTAATCTAGCCCACTAGCTCTCATCGCTGAATTATAATATACTAATATAATAATATATAATAATATATAATAATACATAATAATATATAATAATAATATAATAATAATAAATAAATGAAAACGACCATGGCGACTTTAACAGCTGACAAATGACCCTCGGTGTAAACATTGAGAATTAGTCTCACAACGTGGGCAAAAACGGAAGAGTACCCGAGATGTCAAGGTGCAAATTGCCCGCATGGTTAAATTTGTATTGCAAGTATATCTATTACTCTGCAATTCAGATAAATATTACACATGTGCTTTCATGTCCTCTACTATTATCAATCAATAGAGTTTATTCCGTGCCTGTATCAATTAATTGTGCTCTATCCCCCTGCCACGCTCTGTTTCTCTCTCTGCTTAAATGTTGTAGTAATAAACTTTAAGGTTGATCTATCTCAATTATCTTTGACCCTGATTCGGTTGATAGTTGTAATTAGGTTACTAATTGTTTCTAAATATATCGAGCAAAAATGAGATGCTTAAAATCTAACGATTGCAAGTAAATTACGATTTTATTATGACGTAAGACGTAGTATTTTACATGGGAATGTAACGTCCGAGAGATTTTTGAATATTTTGTTTTTGAACTCACACCCTTTTTATTTTAATTATACCTCGCGAGAAGAAACTGGAGGTATTTGATTTCAGGTCTACCTTGAACACTTAGTTTGACGATTTACGCATTTATTCTCAAGTTTGTCAGCTGCATCTAATTCTATAGTCATAATTTTGCATTTAGTTTACTACTGTCCCTCCATATTTCCAGGGATGATGGCCATGTTGAAAAGAAATCTAGTTGACAAGTTTTATAATCTATCCGGTAATAATACCCTAGCCTAAACCTTTTGAGATAGCTCTCTTGTTTTCGGGTCTCAATTTTAAAACCTTTGCAGCAAGGGTTCGAACAAACAATTCACATCGGCACCACAATATGTTCACCAGATTGAAAATTGGTAGTCCCTTGAAACAGTCTTGTCATAACGGAGCACTAATTTAGGCTGTAATTTATTACGGGCATAAAGGGATTGAAGCAAGCTACTACCCTCAGCCAGCTAATATTTTTAATTTCGAAAATAAGCATCGGTGCCGTCACCACTCTGCACCCCCCAACAGCCCTGGTGGCTCCTGTTTGAACCTCTGACTGTAATTTTCTAAAGATCCCTACCCCGGCGTTTTGGGCCTTGCTGGGTGTAAGCTGAGAGTGAAGGGGCAGAAGCAGCCCCCGCAAACAGGAATGCTCCCTCAAAAATCAGTTGATCTTTCCTCTTCAGCCTGACTGGACAGTTAGGTATCGGGTTGATTTCCGGGATTCTGTTTGCGTTGAATCCTTTGGGACATAAACGACCAAAGCCGCGAGTATTCCGCGAGGACCGTAACACGAACACAAGCTTCTTCACGTGAAGGCGAAAAATTATTCGCATTAGATTAAAATCATTTACTTTTGCCGAGGATTATCTCGGTAGTCTTAAAAGAAAATTAAAATTAGATTCCTTGTGCTAAATCTGGCTTTCTACGACAACCTGGCATCCATGCCTGGACTGTGGCATCATTCTGTAAATTTTGTAAGTTCTTTATATATTACTGTGGCGTTATTTTTCCGATCTTTCTACCATTTGATTGAAATAAAGGCTTGCTACTCCTATAAATTTATTGTATTATCATTCTTCTCTTAGCCACGGACTAAGTCAAGTGACTGATGAGATCAGGATGTTATAAGTTATTTTAATACGATGTTTGAAATCATTTGCGATGATGTTATAGGTACAAAATTAGGAGCATGGTTTAGTTTGCAGTTTGTCTTTACCGCTGTTATGCTTACACAAAGGCCGTGAGTGTTTGAGGTGACAACAGTCGCCTCTGGATGCTTCCTTAGAGCTACTATGTATCACTCCATAGGCTTTTAGTCGCTTGCTTCCTGATGGTCTGGGAAGTTTCTTACAATGCGACAGGTGTTTAATAAACTCGCCTTAAGAGCTGCTGCCAGTACCCTACTGACTCCTTAATGTTCAAAATGTTCAGTGCATCTTGCGTGCACGTTGCCTGTACACTGAGAGAAATCTGTTGCGAGTATTGCATGGGAACGTACTATGCAGAAAGTGTAGCACGTGTGCCATACTAAAATCGCCTCGATTCGTGCAATTCCGGTATGAGACTCTCTAGTTGGAATAACGCCGAAAAGCGATGCGAAGAAGGCATGCACACCGATGCGCTGAACGCACCAATACTACCATACTGAAAACGCACGGAGTAGTCCGTGCGGAAATAGTACGGGTCCCGAGCGTTTTTAAGATTTTCGAACTGCGCATGCTTGCGGTTACCATAGGCGACAAGAGAACATATATATGTATACAGTCTCCTACCTTATTATTGAGATGTGATACAAGCAACAGTTAATAATTTTCACTTGCTTTCACAATAACACAAATTTTTTCACATAAAAACACCGTACTGACATCACGAAAAATCACTGACCATAATCGTCCGTCCACGAAAATCAACCACAAACAACAACACTGCACGCGTCTACTTGTTGCCTATGGTAACCGCAAGCATGCGCAGTCCGAAGATCTTAAAATCGCTCATGACCCGTACTATTTTCGCACCGACTACTCCGTGCGTTTTCAGCATGGAAGTATTGGTGAGTTCAGCGCGTCAGTGCGCATGCCCTTTTCGCATTGGATACTTTGGTACTAAGGCAGCACGGTTACCGACCGATGATTGCAATCTTCTTTTACATTATCTGCATCGAATACTCGCTTGCGACAAGAGCAATAGCGTCCGATGCGATACTTGCAACAGATTTCTCTCCGTGTAGCCGAAATCACAATAGAATGAATAGATGCATGTTTCACATTCCTCTATATTGTCTTTACTTCATTCCTTAGCTCGCTATACTTGTGGAACTTGGTTGTATAGGTTACCTGCAAATTTCGGTTAAGTGGACAAGGAATGTCGATGATGTAGATTCTTCCACCTTCTTTTCTCGCATCACGATGTCGGGTCGATTGACTCGGATGTAATGATCTGTCTGGATAGTAACGTCCCAATATAAGATGTAATCTTCGTTTCCTAAAACGGGCATTGGAATGTATCTATAGAAAGGCATCCATTCTGTTAAGAGTCCTAGGTTTAGGGCTAGTTGTTGATGTGTAATGCCCGCGACAGGTGTTTAATAAACTATTATTCTATTATTATTACTATTATTATATACTATTATATTATTATATATACTATTATTATAGTATTCTCAATACCTACACACTTTTTTGAAGTCCAAAGAAAAACGCCTAATTGCTTGAGAAACAGTTTTGGTTTAACTTGATGAAAATGCTACCAAAAAATCGAAAATTCCGTTTCTGGTCAAACAGTGTTTTTTTTATTCATAGAAAAATATATTTTAATTTTTTTACATGAAACCAATACCTTCTCATTAGGATGAGAATGTAAAGATTCGATTTTTTGTTTATTTTGTAATGTCATTTTTCACGATTAAAACAAAAACTACTAATTTTAGGATAATTTTTGTCTAATAATCTTTTTTCGTATCTTGCATAGCCTGAAAGGAAAATGGAATTTTTTATTTTTCAAGAAAATTCCAAAATTTGTTATGATTATCTTGTAGGGCTTGCAAAAAGCCACGTTTTTCTTTTCCTGACTTTTTTTTATATTATGCGTTGTTTGGCTTGAAATGTTGATTTCCGTTAGTTTTTTTGGATATTGAAAATGATATAACTCTGATAATTTTCTTTTGATCGAAAAAAGTCGTAAGGATAAATTGTTCAGATTTTTGTGTACTACGAATTGCCGTACATAGTATTTTCAAGTTTCGAAAAAAATGATTTCAAACATTTTGAAAATGCTTTAACTTTTTGAATTTTTATCAAAAATAGCTGGCTAACGAGCTTCTTCTTTTCTTTTGGGGCTTAAAAAATGTGCCAAGGCTCAATCAAATCTTATCATTTTTTCGAAAGTTATCGTGCCTACAGACAGACAACTCGTTTTTTCTAGCTCAGGGGGTCTCAAAACGTGGAGATTATTGATGAAAACCGACTAAGTCAAATTTTAAATAAAACCAATACCTTCTCATTAGGATGAGAATCTAAAAATAGTTGGTTGGGACAACTAATAAAGTAGTAGGACCAACTACTTTAGTTTGTAATATATGCCGTTGCTATTTAACTGGTTGGGGCTACTACTTTTATTCGCCAGATTGGTAGTAGTTGTCCTTACTACTTTACTTGTTGTCACGACAACTTTCGATGGTACATACTATTTTCAGGTAGTTGTACTTACTACTTCAATCACCAAGTCTTACTATTAAATTAGTAGTCTTACAAGTAAACTAGTTGAACTCACTACATAAAGTAGTAATTCTCAATATTTAAATTAGTAGTCATTACTATTAACACTAGAAAGTTTTACTATTGAAATTACTGGTTCGTAGTCTACTGCGAAGGTACCCGTGCAGAAATCGCCAAGTTTGTTCCATGTTCCAGACTTGGGCCAGGCTGGGCGCCCCTAGCCTGGATCTAGCTCGAATTTTGCAATGGCTCGAGCTTGGGCCCAGCTAGTGTCAAAGTTCAAAAAATTGACGACAGATGGCGTAGTACTATTCTCTTTGTTTACTTATTACTTTGGAGTTTCGAGTGTGAATCTTTACAAAGTGGCTAATTTGGTATAAATTAACATTCTTAAAGTATCTTGACAGGTAATTCGAGTCATAATTTGAGCCAAACTGAACTTATAAATTTTGTGTGAGTGATTGAGAATAGTGGTGATGGTGCTGATGATGATGGTCGAAGAACAAAATACAAATCATCATTGAAATTAAATTGCGATAAAAATGCCTAAAATAAAAAGCACTCTGAGAGTCCGGAGGCATCGAGCACTCGGCAGTATCCCATATTTACGCGGTGAAAGTGCAAGTAAGTACTTATATTAATTATAAATAATATTTTCACATCAAGATTACATGTGACTTCTAACCTCAAATTGAGAAAACTTTTTCATCGAATTGTCGAGTGTAAATATATTGTTGATGTATGTAATGATGTTTAAAACTTTAATTTACAAAACAAGCATGGCGGACGTAAATTGGAAAATTATTGTATATAGATGATGATGACGCAGATGATGAGGAAGAATCAGAACCCGGCGAGATAATCAATGAAATACCTCAATTTGGAAATGTGGATCAGATCATTGGGGAAAATATTTTAAATCAGAATCTTGTAAGGGAAAATGAAAATTACCATGTCGCCGAAGTTGAGGTTACCACAGATTCTGCTAGTAGTTGGAGAAATGATAAGTGGCTGGGAATCGATAATAAACTAGGGCCAAGCCTGCGCAAGCTGGGCGATCGAGCCTGGCAATATAACCTGGCCCTGGCCAGATTTGGCGTTTGATTCAAGCTTGGCCCAGGCTAGATCGCCAGGCCAGGGCCTAGTTTTGCCAAGCCTGGGCCCTGTTTGGGCCATGACCAAATTTCTACACGGGTAGTACTTCTCAATATTGAAATTATAGTAGATTTTACTATAACATCTCGTCAGTGGACACAGGAGGTCCTGAGAACTTTCTAAAGGGGCCAGGTCCTGATAAGACGTCATGTCAAAGCAGACCCACATGCCCGTTGGGATGTTAGTGAAAAACTACTATAATTTCAATATTCAAGAGTGCAGACTTGCAGTAGTAGTCAGTCTATTAAAGAATTCAGACCGACGCGATAGTCTTCACGGTCTTCACTACTGCACAATTCACAAAAATGTTAAGATGAAAATGGCGAGGATCGAGAACATGACGCGATATATCGGTGCGAATGCTGGCAGCACTGCTCAGGTTTCAGTTCTGCCAATTGTTGCTGCACTAAATTGGTTAGTTACTTTTATCATCGAAGTAGATGTCGCAGCTAATGCACAGTTGGGAGGGTACCATCTATGCACGTGCACAGTTAGGAGTGTTCCATCTGTGCACATAAAAAGTTAGTTGGGTACCATCTGTGCACGTCTAAATGTCGACGTGCATGGTTGGGCTCATGCACAGTTGTATTCTACCAAATTAAAACGTGCACAGTAAAGAGACTTCCAACTGTGCACGTCGAAATTTCAACGCGCACAGATGGCAGTGTCCCAACTGCGCACGAGCAAAGTTGTGCCAGTGGCCAACAATGTGGAAAATTGTACAACCAGCCCTCAATGTGCACAGTTGCTGCGTGCACAGTTGTACCCCTCCCAAATTGAGGCGCGCACCGGTGGGAGTATCTCATCTGTGCACGTGGACTTGCAATTTGAAAATCTGATCGTATTAACTGAGATGTGCATATTTGGGAGGGTACCATCTGTGCACGTGAATCGTTGGTAGGGTACCATCTGTGCACGTGCACAGTTAGGAGACTCCCAATTGTGCACCTCTAAATTTTAGCGTGCACAGATTGGACACTCCCAACTGTTTAAGTCGAAATTTAGACGTGCACAGATGGATCGGTGCACAGTTGTGCCCTTCCGTTCTAATACCATCCTCTTTTTAATCAAATCCTAAATTCCATAATATAAAAACTGCATTAAAAGATACATTTTTCTCCGCGAAGAATAATTCTGGTCAGGTTCCAAAAACTCATTTTTAGCCTGGACATATATATATATATATATATATTTGATTGATTTGAAAACATTAGTATATATTTTGCACGATGAGAATGAGAAATCATTTACCATCCTTTTGTTTAAAGAATATGACCATAAAAGTATCCACAAATAAAATTTTCAAGGTTAAAACTTGAAAAAGTAGTTTTTTACAAGTATTTTTGCAGGTATTTTCATGCTCACATTCGTAATCTGCGCATTCAATACATTGATATCCGAGCTTTAAAAACAAAAACAAATTTATGAACTTGTAATTTAAAAAATCTAAATCTCTACCAAAGTCGTGAGTTTGATAAAAACAATTTTTAATGTTGCGTCGGAATTCTGTGCATTTTTCCGATAACATTTATTATATAATAAAACTATTTATTCCTCTACAAAATTTAGCCGCATACGATAAAATGTTTTTTTTTTTGTCTCTTTCGACGTTATTAAAAAGGTTTAGTTATCTTGAAACAATTTTTTTATTTGCAAAAGGATTCTAAAATATGTTTTGTTATTAAGAATATTTATTGGTGCTATAATATGTAATTTTTAAAGTATTTGAGTTTAAAAATATTTCTTTCATTTCTTTTTAATTTTTTTTGAAAAACTCATCGGTTATTATTCAGAATCTGCATTAGTAATAAGACTTCCATTAAAATAAGTATTCTAAAGTTTTTGGGGTCGTTTACTCCGAAGTTGATACCAGAATTTATAAATTCAAGTTCGCTAATCTAATATGGCGAATATGAGCCATACCAACAGCCATACCACGCTGAGAAAACCAGTTCTCGTCAGATCACTGAAGTTAAGCAGCGTTGGGCGCGGTTAGTACTTGGATGGTTGACCATTCGAGAAAACTGAGTGCTGTTGGTACATCGTGGGTGTGGTGAGCCCACACTTGTAGTTATTTACTACAAGAAACTATCCACCTAGAAACACTACCCGAATCGGGTAGTGTCACGCCTACCCTGAAAGGGAAATGGCTTAATGGTATACATACAAACATTTTAAAATCGTCTCAATTTTATGAAAATGAGTATCCTAAGCTTTTTGAACTTGTTCAATTCAAATATAATAATCGAATTCAAAAATTTTGATTCAATGCGTGAATTAAAAATCCAAAGATATTTATTTTGAAGATTTAAAATTGGAATGTATTCAATTTTAAAGATTTATAAATAAAAATTCTTGAATTCTGTCAAGAGTTTTTAATTCTATATCTCTCAAATTGTAAAAATTTCAAATGTAAATCATCAAATTACAAAAATGCGTTAATTGTCAAACTTAAAATTTAAAAAGTCATAATTGAAAATTCTTGAATTTCGAAAATATATGTAGAATAGTAATTATTCGATTTTCAAGACTTGTATTTCAAAGGAATGTAATTTTGATCGTTTTTTTTTAATAATTTAATTTTGAAGATTTATAGTTGAAAGCTTTTCAAATTTGAATATTTTTAATTCAAGACTCTTCAATATTGAATGTGTATAATAGAAAATGATGCAATTTTGAATCCTTTTTTGGAATAGTTTACCTTTGAAGATCTGAAATGATTAAGTTTTGTAGATTTAAAATTGAAATTTATTCACCTTTATATATTTGCAAGTGACTTGCGATTACACGACGAGAAATGACGGACAACAACAAAAAACTGATTTTACTCGTTTAAAAGATTAAATTAAAAAGTCGTTTGAAGGGATTATTCACTATCACTCCCTTTAAAGATGTGGTAAAATTCATATACATATGCGGTACTTAAAATCAGTTATCAAATCTACGTTGATATTGGTTAAAAGAACAAAAAAAATCGTCAAAACCTCATCAAACTGTAATCGCACGTTCAAGAAAAACAAAACAGGTGAAATTTTTAAACCTAAAATAATTTTAAGTTTAATAATTTAAGTTTATTAGTTTTAAGAATTAGTCTGTCTTTAAGTGTGACAAACTAAAAATCTTTATGAAAGAATAATAGTTTTTGAGACATACTTTAAAAAAGTAACAGTCATAATTTTTATTTTATCAACCTTGGTTTCGAAAATCCTTCTCGAACTTAGGATCTTGTAAGTGGAGAACAAGGAAAGGTCATTTTTTAACGTATATAATGCTTGTTTAATGCTTTTCGTTAATGTTGTAAAAAGAACAAATTCACCAAATTAAAAAAAAATTCAATAAATATTCGCAAAGAAGTTACACGGGGAAACAAAAGTGATATTTATATGAAGGAATACCGCCCATATATTAAGGTTTTCACATACGAGATTTTAAAAATATGAGAAATTTATGAAAATATATTTGAAAAATTCCCGCAGAGGAAATAATTTGTGAAACGTTAAAAATATTTGCATGAAAGATTCACAGAGCTTATTCCATGTAAAGTACTGCGGAGTGTGCAAGGAAATATTAAAGAGGATAGAATCGTGCTCCTGTAAGCAAGAATATAACTTATTTTATACTTCATAATATCATACAGAAATGTGAGTAGTTCATATAACGTAGCTTTTATAGTATTAAACATATAATAGTAATTTATTGTTCCTTAGATTTGCGTTTGTGGATATAAGGTAAATGACCCAGTAATCGTATCCGACCCAGTAATCGTGCGATTTGGGTATAAATGTCCCAAATAAGTATTTCCAAAATAACAACACAGTAGCAGCAGATTTTTAGGAAACTTTGGACAGTGCTCGTCGTAAAAATCACTTTATTTAGATCCAAAATTTGTGCAAATGGTTTAAAAACATTGCTTTTGTAGTCGCTCGCGATGATTCGAGAAACGAGGAAAAGCGCTAAGGCTCAGATTGGGATACATGGCTCTTTGCTTTAGCGTTCAGTGGTGTGAAACAATAATTGCTCTTGACGAAAATCATTTTCCAATAATAACAAATAAATTCTGTTTTATGAAAACATGTGTAATTTTCATTTAGCATCCTTTTTGTGCCAGAAATATAGATCACGATTACTAGGACGTCAAAAAAGCCTTGTTGTCCTAGTAATCGCATCATAGAACGATTACTAGGTCAAAGTTTTCAACATTTTATATCAATAATTGTTGGTTAACAATAATGTTTGACCAGTGATTATTTTGTAATCTTAAATCAAATCTAAATGAGAAAATTGATTTAAGTATCAATTCACTTAAATTTAGCAAACAAACAATATAATTTTATTCTAAAGTTTTATTGCAGTGCAATAAAAGATTTGATTTTTACATTATATATACCTCTCATTTCACCTCAATAAGGTGATTAAGTTGTAAAGAAATCGTTTATTTTGCTTTCCAATTGCTAAAAAAACAATTTAATAGTATATTACATAGCTATATAGGGACAGAAGGCGGCGATGTACGATATTTTTCATACAAGTCCATCGGAAATTCGGCATTCGCTGTCTTTTGAGTGACAGCGAAATAAAAAATAACAGTGCTGGTACTCCTTTGATGGCCTGTAGAAACAAAGTGTCATGAGAGAGCGTTCTCGCACTTTTGTGTACAAGAAAATGATTTTTATAGTTATTGAAATCTTTTAAAGTAATATGTACTGGAGAAAATTTGAAATTAATTGGTTTTAGACGTAAATATTAAATTCAAACATATAAATTCCTCGAAAATTAAAAGCTAATTATTCAAGTAATTAATCGCAGAGGGGCAAGGTAAAACAATAATAATAAAAATATTAATGAATTACATTATTTGAGTAGAAAGAAAATAATTATTTATCTGTAATTAACCTCAACACGTGTACAAAATGGTTAAATAAGTATGAAATTTCCATTTTTTGTTCCTTTATTTAATTGATAATTGAAATATATATAATATTTTCAATTTCTTTGGAAATAAATACTTTGTATTTAGATTTAACATTTTTTTAATTTTGAAACGTGGTTTCTTTCTATAAGTAGGCACCATTTCGTATTTGTTTTCTTCATAAATACATTATATTAAATAAATATATTACATAACATCGATTATTGCATAAGCATCTTAAATTAAATAAATGATTGAAATTGCTTGTTTTCAGTCCGTAAACTGAAGTTTGGTATTTAAATATTCACATAGAAACATAGAAACATAGAAATTATTTAAAAAATATTGAGAGTGGACGTACAAATCTTCATATAAATGTAAAATGTTCTTTTGGACTTCTATTTGGCAGTGTATCCACATTTTTAGTTTTATTCTTATTTTATCAGAATCGTTAAAAATTTGTTACCGAATTTGATAGCGCAAAAATCATACGTGATGCACGTTTTGCAAAATTTTCATGAACTTACAAAAAAATAATATTCTTGTGCTTATATGAACACTGATAACACAGGAATAGAATGTATTATTTTTAATTTTATGGGGGGGGGGGGCGGTCTGATTTTCTCTTTCCAAACTTTTATAAAAAAATATTCAATTAGAAAAGGTGTATCTTCTTATGACCGTTACGAAAAAGTATTAATAGAAATTAATTGTAGGCCAATAATGCATTTTTTTTGCGAATATAGAAATAATTATAGGAAAATAACCCTGGTGAAAACTTCGAAAAGAAAATTATCATTAAAGGGAATTAATAAATTAATAATAAGGAATTATAAGAAAATAAGAAATAATAAGAAAATAAAAAATAAAATAAGAAATAATAAGGAATTAATAAAGGTAATTATTGAGAAGCATAATATTAAAATATTTAAATAATTAGTGCAAAAATTAGAAGAAAGTATTAATTAATCATTTATTTTGAACCGCTCACACAAAAGTACATAAAAATTGATATATTTGAAAGAAGATTCATTTAACATTGTACGTATAATGGAACTTAAAAGCTATGAATATCTTATACTTTTTGCAATAATTATTTCAATGTTTTAATATTATAGATTTCTATAATTATTTTTCTCTAATTGTTCCTTAGTTAATTATATTATTAATTAATTATTTAGTTCATTATTGAAGAAGGTAAAAATGATTGAATTGTTATTAAAAATAAACAATTATTTCATGTTAAATCATTTAATAAATTTAAATATCAATATATTATTATTATTATCGATTAGCGATTCGAACTCGAAAGTTCATCGCCTCATCTACCCGAAACCGCCACGCATCTCTATCCTGTGCATCCTCCATCCAGTTTATGTAATCATGTCCTAGTTCTTTTAGATCATCCCTTACATTTTTCTCCCATCTGATTCTCGGTCTGCCTAGAGGTCTCTTACCAATCGGTTTCCCTCTTAAAACTTGCGCCACTGTTCTTTCATTGCCCATTCTTGCTACATGCCCCGCCCATCTTAATTTACGCGCTTTCATTACTCTATTAATATTTGCTGACCCGTAGAGAGCGTGCAGCTCATCATTATGCAGTTTCCTCCATTCACCAGTCTCTTCGTCCCTCTTTGGACCATAGATTTTTCTAAGTACTTTATTTTCAAAAACTCTAAATCTATTCTCCTCTCCTTTCGTCAGGGCCCACGTTTCACACCCGTACATAACGACCGGCATTATTATTGTTTTGTAAATTCTTACTTTGATGTTTCTAGATAGCAATCGCGATTTTAGTAGTGTGTTTGCTGCATAATAGCACCCATTGCCAGCGTGCAGCCGCGCGTTGATTTCCGTTTTAATATTATTTTTGCTAGTTATAATAGACCCGAGGTATTTAAACTCGTTAACCCTTTCGAATTTAATATTTCCGGCCATAAGATTCCCGCCTACATTACGTTGTTCGGATCTGACGACGGTCATATATTTTGTCTTTGATTCGCTAACTTCCAAACCAATATCTTTGGCTTTTGTGATCAAGATTTCTGCGTTTTTAGCTACGGTTTCTTTATCATCCCCTAGTAAGTCAAGATCATCCGCATACCCAAGAATTTGTATTATCCCATTGAGGGTAGCACCGGTCGGATTCACTTGTACTTGTCTGACCACATATCCTAAAACTAAGTTGAAAAGGACGCACGAAAGTGCATCGCACTGTTTCAGGCCATCGCGGATCGAAAACTCTTCCGATAAACTTCCGTTTGCACGTATTCTACCCCTACTGCCGCTTAAGCAAATTTCGATAAGTCTAACTAATTTTCTTGGTTCACCCAAGAACTCTAGGATCCAGTACATTCGCGCGCGTATAATAGAGTCGTAAGCTTTTTTGAAATCGACAAATAGCTGATGCACTACTTCATTAAATTCCCATTCCTTTTCTAACAGTTGTCTAATTGTGGACATTTGATCGCTTGTAGATCGGTTTCGGCGGAATCCACACTGGTAATCCCCAATGATTTCCTCGGCAAAAGGAGTTAGTCTACTTAAGATTACATTGGATAGGATCTTATAACATGAAGGCACAAGTGAAATTCCCCGATAATTTTTACAATTCGTTTTATCGCCTTTTTTAAAGATAGGAATAATAATAGAGGTATTCCATTCCTCCGGCATGCATTCTGTTTTCCCATCTGCGCGTATTAATTTACAAATTTGCCTTGTGAGGCAAGGGCCTCTATTTTTTATCAGTTCTGACGGTAGGTCGTCGATGCCCGCGGCTTTGTTATTTTTTAACTTCTTTATGGCAATTTCTATTTCTATATCAGTAGGATCATCAATTAATAGATCAACAGTGTGGATTTCACCAAGATTACCTTCAACGGGGGCTTCGCGTATATTTAATAACTGATCGAAATAGTTTTTCCATAAATTCAGTCTCTCTGTCGCATCGGCTACTAGATTGCCATTTTCGTCCCTCATTACTTCCGTTCTACTTTGAAAGCCTTTCCTTATACATAAAATTGATTCCCCTGTACATCTCACGCGGGTTATTTTGTTTATTATGCGTTTCTATTGCTAGTATTTTATTCTTTTCGCACTCCCTTTTCTTGGATCTATAAAGCCTATTTGTACTTTTACTAATCTCGAGATACTTCTTATGTGTTTGATCGCACTTATTTTGTAAACTAATTATTTTGGCCTTCCTACGTTTTTCAAACCAAAGTTTGCACTCTTCGTCAAACCATGGTTTGCTTTTGGTTACTTTCTTAAAACCTATCGTAAGTTTCGCGGCTGTCTTTATCGCCTTTTTCATATTGCTCCACAGGGTTTCCGAGTCCTCCACGTAATTATCGTTATCGTCTCTCTGTTCTTGGAGAACGTCGAAACTATTAGAAATCTCAACTTGATAATTTAATATTTCTGTTGGTGTTTTAAACTTATCTATATTAAAACGAATTGTTGGCTCTGTGCGGCTTGTTTTCTTACTTAACGCTATCCTAGATCTTAGTTTTACCATCACGAGAAAGTAGTCTGAATTTAAATCCGCTCCCCTGTACGATCTTATATCGAGAATGTTTGTATGACGTCTTCTGTCAATTAGAACGTGATCAATGTGATTGCGAGTGTTACCATCTGGTGATGTCCAGGTGGCCTTATGTATATTTTTATACTTGAAAAATGTGCTTTTGACAACGAGGTTCTTTGAAGCTGCAAAGTTTATTACTCTAGTCCCATTATCATTACTGACGTCATGCAAACTTTCCGACCCTATTTTTAGGCCTATACATTGGTTCTTTTCCAATTTTCGCGTTGAAATTTCCCAATACTATTTTTGCGTCATACGTTGAGAACTTGTCAAAAACCTGTTCGATTGTTTCGTAAAAAAGATCCTTAGTATCTTCGTCTTTGTCTTCGGTGGGGCAGTGCACGTTGATCAATACCTGTTTGCTGAAATTACCCTTTAGTACAATGTATGATAACCGATCTTTAATGAATTGAATGTCAATAACCGCTTGCGAAATTCGTATATTAATGAGAAAACCGGTTCCCAGTCTGTGCCCCTTAGCTCCCCCATAGTGAAAAGTATAGTTATCCTTAGAAATTGACGCGAAATCGCCCGGCCAGCAGGTTTCTTGAAGTGCTATTAAGTCAGTATGGTATTTGTTTGCTATCTCAATGAGTTCGCTAAATCCGCCAGTATTTACACTACGCGCGTTCAGAGTTCTCGCCCTTAGATATTTTACGGTAGTTTTTTGTTGTAGCAAGTTAGCCATGATAATTTCGTGGAAATCCGTACGTTAGGATCCTATTCCGATCGTAGGTGAGTCCACCGTCCCAGAAGTGATAACCCCCATACCTCTCTGGGTCTAAGTATGCGGGCAGTGTCATCGCTGCGGTGTCCAATGGGGCAGCAGGATTTGTCCCTTACAAGATTTTTAGTTTTGGTTCGGGTAGAGTTTCTAGGTGGATACTCGCTGCACCTCGGCTTGCCAGAACCCACCCATTGCGTATAAACGCGAATGGGTGAGTCCCCCCAAGCCATGGTTGTCGTGTACCTATTTTCTACCAGTGGTGGGCTCACCACACTCACGACTGGTTCCTATCGGCTGTCCACGACTGCTTATTCTTGTATTCGCAGTTAACCTTAAGGGCTGTTCAGCCTTACGGGCCGTTCCTCTATCCGCAACCTCAGGACGCGCTACGTAGTGGTGATAGGAAACCCACCGAGCAGAAATATCAATATATAAAAGAAAAAAATCCTATTATGTTTATAACAGCGAACAAATTAGAGGATATACATTACAGACGTATAATACTTTTTCGTATGAGGATAATCAAATTTTGGAACAAATTTAATTTGAAAACAATGATTTTTAATTAAAGTTAATTTTTTTACTGATTTTTATGAAGCAAATGAGTTCAAGCGTAAATATGATCAAATTAAGTTATAATTTGCTTATAACAGATAATAGTTTATTAAAATGATCATATAAAATAAAGCGAGAATCTAATATTTTATTAACAAATTTTGAAATAAATTTTAAAATCAATGCATTAATATTAATTCTATGTAATTGCATTGCGATCCTACTAAAAAAAGTCAGAAATTGTCACAAATAGTCAGAAGTTCTGACGATTTCTGAATATCCTGCCCATACCTGACGAGCCTGACTATTTCTGAAGATATGCTACTTTACATCCTAGCAGGTAGCTCATCCGCTAGGACCACAGATAGGCCAACGGAAAAGGATTAAAAATTAAAAATAAGTTTTTTCAATGACGCACATACAGATTCAAAAGTTAGAAATTCAGAATCTACGTCTTTCGAAAATTTCAGATACCTAAAAATTGTCCTAAAAAATTTAAAATTAGGATAAATATAATGTATCTTGTAAAGAGAAAGAGAAAAGTCAAAACGCACAAAATCTTCAGATTCACCTTCAGAGTCATTTAGTATATAAATATTATTGATTAAACATAAGTAAACAGATAATATGCATACATAAATATGAATAAATAATATAAATAACCTGGAAAATATAAAAGGGATTAGGTTTTATGGCATTCTATTCTTGGACCCCTAATAAAAGGATTATCCTCCGAACATTTCCTCATGAATTCTCACTTAAAACCGTGACGGAGATTTTGTATTTTTAAACAAAAAAAAAGAGACCAAGAATTGACGGTCATCGACTATATGTGTAAAAAATGTCCACATATAATTATAAATTAATTAAAAAAAAAGAAAACTATATGCATATACATTTTTGATTCTTACTTTTTCAAAATTACTTTCATCAGGCCCTGTGAAAATGTTTTCTAAAATTATATCTTCTTCATGAAAGTGTCTTGTACAAAAAAAATCACCACATTCCACTTTATAACCTTCTCGTTTAATAAATTTTTGCCACCGCTTGAGCACTTTTTTATCGTTTGGTGCTCTAAAAAAACTGATTTTGTCGACTTTGTCTTGCGCGAGATTGCTCCGATACCCAGATCTGCAGCCTACACATATGCAGGTAAACATTTTGTTGACACTGATTATATATTATATTAAAAAATTCACAAAAACTTTAACTCCATCTTTCTGATAAAAAAAGCCGCGAGATAATTGTTTAATATCGTTTATCAAATCTAAATTGAGCAATTTTTACATGATTGCCATGTATTTTGAGGTGCAATAGCCCAAAGGCATAGGTGATGTCGCCACTAGGAGATGGTCAACACATGGTATACTTTCATTTCAGAGTACCATGGGGCTGCACGTGAGAATAATGGAAACTACGAGGTTATGTGCGGCGCTGCTGTAGTGAAGTTAGCAGAGACACACGAGACATGCGCGCGCATAATCTCATCAATCATTCAATCGTGCAATGTATTACTTTCGGCCCTAGAAGGGAAAGTAACTTTCGCCTCGCCAGCTGATACTCGGCAGGGATCGGCTACGTTCGCTTCGCTCAAGAGGCAGCGAAATTCAAAATTTCGATGCGCGTGTTATGAAAAAATAATTTCATTTTTTGCACAAAAACTAGGCCGAAACTGCACGATTACTCGGACATGAACGAATTCCAAATCGCGATTATTGGGCCATCAGTGAATTTTGTCTTTTATTCATTATAAATTAAAACTGGCATTACGTATGCTGTAAACCACATTGTTATAGTATTGAGGAAGTTCCATGTTTTAATTAGTACCATCACTTTTTCAAATTATCCTTCCCAACACAATTTTCTGAACATTTTAAGTCAAAGAAATTTCTTAACGTCACGATTACTGGGACATTTACCTTACTACTTAAATGCAAATGAATTTATGTTGAGCAAATGCTCTCAAGAATATGCTGAGCATTTGAGCTTGAACATAGCATTTATGGAGCATTTAAGAGAACTTCAAGCATTCATTGTTTAAACAAATATATATCATAATTATTACAAATATTTCTTATTCAAACACTCTAGAGTGAATTAAACATATACTGTTTGATGCGAAAAATATATTTTCTATTACTTTGACTTCGTTCATAATTTGAATTTAGCGCCCTTTCTAATTTGAGGCTATACATTTTCTCATGAAATTTAAATTATGTTATACTTATTTGTATATACAGGAAGATATATTTGTTTTCAAATTTAATGAAAATAGAATATACATTTTTTTAAATCCTAATTCGAAATGCTCACAAATGTTTATTAAATTCTCGAAGCACATAAAGGTCGAGCATATTCTCATGCTTGTGAGAATTTCTCCAAACATTTAAACCCTTTAAAACATTTATTTGTGAAAATCTTCTTTGCCTAAGAGAAACGTGTTTAAATAAAAAATCCTTTTAAATTTTCTGAGGAATCTTACAAAATTTCATTATTTTGAAAATTCTTCAATATTTTCTAAATTTTTTGTTCCAAATCTTCAAAAATCTACATTTTTTTGGAATCTTTTCAAATTTTAAATTATTTTGGAAATTTTCTCAAAACATCTCAACATCTTTTTAAATGATTAGAATTTTCCCTAAAATTGTTAAAAAAGCTTACAAATTTAAAAAGATTTGCTTACAAATCTTCCACATTCTTTTATGAAAATTTTCAAAATCTTTTGAAATGTTTTTATGTCTTCTCAAATATTTTTTTATTTTATTTTTCATGGTTGAAACAAAAAATACGCGTCCTAGCGTAAAGTGAAGCTAAGTTCAGCCGAACAACTTTTTAAATTATAATTTTATTGTATCTTGTGTCCTTTTTCTAAAAATTTAATTTTTTAATTTTCATTGTATTTTTTGCGTTCAAAACAAAAACTACGCGCCCTATCAAGAAATTATTGATAAAAAAATTGTTGATGTTTTTTGGGTAAACAGCTTTTGTGAATTCATTTTTTTTCGTATCTTGTGTTGTTTTCGAAAAATTTTATTTTCTTTTTTTACGATTAAAACCAAAACTACGTGTCCTATCAAAAAATGATACGTAATAAATCTGTATATATTTTTGGGGTGAACAATGACTGTTTTTTTCGTATCTTCCATAGTTTGAACACAAAGTGGAAATTATGATTTTGTAGTATTTATCACTGGTTGAAACCAGGACCATTAGCCAGAAAATGATGGTTAACGAACTTGACCTTTCTCTTCGGTCCCTGAGAACATGTCGACGCCTCCATTCAATATGCGTCTATGTACTGACAGCGCCGTGTATGAGACTATGCGCTGTGTATAAGCATAGGGAATAGACTCATATAGGGCGCTGTCAGCACATAGACTCATATTGAATGGAGGCGTCGATGTACCAAAGCGCAATCTAAGCCGATCAGTCTTTCAAAAGTTATCCAGTATACAGACGACAACTCATTATGATAAGAATGTAATAATTATAAATAATGCGTCACGATATTTGTTTTTCATTTGCTTTTTTTCTTTACTTAAAAAGAAATGGAAGATTAATTATAAATTTTAATTCAAAATTTTTTGAGTTTGAAAACATTTTCAAACACATTTTCTCAATGAATAAAATGTAATTAAAATTTTCCTGTATATGGACGAAAACTCAATATCAGACATATATGATTATGGTTTTAAATCATCTCATAGTATGAATCGCTATCATCTTCAAAAAGCTTTTATTTTATGTTAAAAAGAATTTGTATGTTACTGGCAATTAATTAAATAATGATTCCAAAATACTTTTGGTTAATTAAAATAATTGCTCAAATTTATCAGATAATTATTATTATTGTTAATATTATTTATTATACCATCAGGCCATTTCCCTTTCGGAGTAGGCGTGCCTTGCTCGGTGAGGAAAGGAGTAATGTGAGGTAGGGGGTATAGATTTTTTTTAGATTGATCTAGAATTCTCGTGTTATTTATTAAAATGACACGTTCGTTCCGCAACACTGCTTCGACCTAGGTTGCTGATCAATCTCTCTAGCGATCACCTCAAGTGAAGAGCGTCACAAAATTGTTATGCGTGGTTCCCTACTTGGGCCCATCAGTATCCAAGGTCTTTGTTTCAGGCATCATTCACTCTATTGTCACTCTGTTTACAAACTATTGGTCGCCACACTTTTCTGTCCTGGCATACTACTCTAGCTTGCTTGAGGTCCATGTATATTTTTATGCAAGGTCTCGTATTTCTATGGCTTCTTATGTCTCTTCTAATTAATGTCTCACGCACAGATTCTAACCATTCTTTCGGCGGTCTACCTCTGGGCATTCTGCCATTTACTTTTATACACTTGTTTGGTCAGTCGTTCATCTTTCATTCTTTCAAGATGTCCGAACCATCTTAACTGATTTTTTTCCCACATGTCAACTATTGTCTCTCCTGTACCACATTCTTTGAGGATTATCTCGTTTCGGACTTTGTCCATCAGTGTTTTCCCGCATATTGTGCGCAGAGGTTTCATGCCAATCGCGTTAATTTCACTCCTGTCCTTTTCTTGACAGGTTCATCTCTCGCTACCGTACAGTACATTCGGTACGAATATAGAATTATGTATGGCCATTTTAGCTTTTTTTGATATGTTTTTATTTCTGAAAATGGACCCTGCTCTACCGATAACCTTCTTACCCTCATTTATGCGGCTATCTCACTCCTCATCAATTTTTCCGTCGCTAGTGAATAGGCTACCCAGATATACGTACTTGTCAACTTGTTCTAATCTCCCATCATTTAGGACAATGTTGAACATTGTTTTTTCACTTTTTCCTTAAAACGCCATGATTTTTGTTTTATTTACGTTAATTTTGAGACCCATGTTCTTCATGCTTGTATCAAGTTTATTCAACATTCTTTGCAAGTCCTCGATTGATTCTGCCATAACAATCTTGTCATCTGCGAAAGCTAACCCACGCACCTTCACTGTTTCGAGATATACACCTTCTTCGTCGAAGAGGGCCATTCTTAGACACTTATCCATAAATATGATAAATAGTGATGAGGACATAACGCATCCTTGTTTCACGCCTTGCATAATATCGAACCAGTCACTCAGTTTCTCATTTACCCTTACCCTCGCTTTACTACCTGTATATATTGTTCTTATTGCTTGTAGGAGCCATCTATTGACTCCGTACTCTTTATGGACTTCCCAAAGTTTACTTCTATTTACCTTGTCAAATGCTTCTCCTAGGTCAACAAATGCGCATAAAACTTTCTTTCCTACTCTCAAGCTTTTTTCTGTGATCTGTCTTAAGCTAAATATCTGATCTGTACATGATCTTCCTGGCATAAATCCACTTTGGACTTCCCATATTTTTTCTTCTGTGATTTCCATTACCCTACGGATAAGTATTTTTGAGTATATTTTACTTACGGTACTTAGTAGGCTGATACCTCTGTAATTACTGCAGTTGTTTTTATCTCCCTTTCTTTTGTATATTGGTACGATAATCGCTTTTTTCCAATCGTCTGGGACTTTCCCCGTCTCGATACATAAATTTATTAATTCGCACAACCTGTGAGGTATGTACTCGCCACCGTATTTGAGCATTTCAGCACTAATACTGTCTATGCCAGCAGCCTTACCATTTTTCAAGTTCTTAATTATATCTCTAACCTCAGTGACACGAACTTTTTCAATTGGGTTTTCTAATGCATTATATTCTATGTTGCAGTTCTGTTGCCCTATATCTTAACCTCCTAATAATTCTTTAAAAAAGTCTGTTAAAGCGTCTACTGTCCCGTCTGTGTCATATAGGATTTCACCTTTGCTGTTTCTCATGCTGCCAAACTCTGTACTTTTACTTTCCTTCATCTGTTTAAATAATAGTTTCATGGTTCCTATTATTATTTAAAATATATCGTGAAATATAAATAATAAGTATAAAAAGCGTGATAATAAATTGTAAAACAGTTGAATCAATTAAAAGACTACTTTTCTAATTAAATTATCCCATTATGGAATTAATTTTATATATGAAAATTGCCGATGATATTCAGACTCTTCAAAGGGAATTATGCTATAACCGGCTGTATGGAGCAATTGAACTAAATATGAAATTTCGTATCACATATGGATTGATGTTGACCTCTTTAGATGAATATTAATATTATTTCTCAATAAACCTCTATAATTATATTTGGCTTATTGCAAATACTCACTAAGCTTGCCTTTTTAAATTTTATACCAGTGATAATTCAGAAGCAATATTGATGTGAATTTAATTTATTTCTAATAGTTTTAAAGTCAGCTTAAAATACTGCAAAAAAGGTTGTTTTTTTATGGCAGAAAAAGTTAAATATATTGCAGATTAAGTGCAAATACAATAATTTGAGCAGACTACTCTCTTACAGGGAATACAATTTTTACTCTTTCGCCCGGACTTAAATTTTTTACGTCCTTTTTTATACGCAGGTATAAAATATAATGTATGAACTACATATTAATTTGCACGAAGTGTATACACTGTCGGTACCGGAAAAAAAAATTGTCGGTACCAGTGAAAACAATAGTCGGTACCGGTAAAGAAAAAATTACTGGTATCGACAATTTTTTTTTACCCGTTTTTTAAGGGAAACTTCTTGTGACGTCACGTTCGAGCATCACATCACATTCTAGCAAGGTAGCAGCCTGAGCGCACGTATTCACAGAATTCATGAAATTCAAGGAATTTTAACCAGGAATTCAAGGAATTTATGGAATTCAAGGAATTTGTGGAATTCAAGGAATTTGTGGAGTTCAAGGAATTTGTGGAATTCAAGGAATTGATGGAATTCTAGGATTTCATGGAATTCAAGAAATTCATGGAATTCATGGAATTCAAGAAATTCATGGAATTCACGGAATGCATGGAATTCACGGAATTCATGAAATTCAAGGAATTCTGGGAATTCATGACATTCATGGGATTCAAGGAATACATGGAATTCATGGATTTAATGGAATTCAAGTAATTCATGGAATTCACGGAATTTATAGAATTCATCGAATTCATGAAATTCAAGGAATTCAAGGAATTCATGGAATTCTAGGAATTATACTATTATTATTATAATATCAACGGCCATACCACGCTGAAAACCCCAGTTCTTGTCAGATCACTGAAGTTAAGCAGCGTTGGACGCGGTTAGTACTTGGATGGGTGACCATTCGAGATTACTGAGTGCTGTTGGCACATCGTGGGTGTAGTGAGCCCACACTTGTAGTTATTTATAACTACAAGAAAACTATCCACCTAGAAACACTACCCGAATCGGGTAGTGTCACGCCTACCCTGAAAGGGAAATGGCTTAATGGTATACATACACATACATAGAATTATGGAAATTCATGGAATTCCTGCAATGCATGGAATTCACGGAATTCATGAAATTCATGAAATTCAAGGAATTCATGGAATTCTGGGAATTCATAAAATGCATGGAATTTTAGTAATATATGGAATTCACGGAATTCATGGAATTCATGAAATTCAAGGAATTCATGGAATTCATAGAATTATGGAAATTCCTGGAATTCCTTGAATGCATGGAATGCATGGAATTCAAGGAATTCATGGAATTCAAGGAATTCATGGAATACATGAAATTCAAGGAATTCATGGAATTCAAGGAATTCATGGAATTCATAAAATTCATGGAATTCTAGTAATATATGGAATTCATGAAATTCAAGGAATTCATGGAATTCTAAGAATTCATGGAATCCAAGAAATTCATGAAATTCATGGAATTCACGAAATTCATGGAATTTGCGGAAATCAGGGAATTCACGGTATTCGTGGAATTAATGGAATTCTAGGAATTCATTAAATGCAAGAAATTCATGGAATTCACGGAATGCATGGAATTCGCCGAATTCATGAAATTCAAGGAATTTATGAAATTCAAGGAATTCATGAAATTCAAGGAATTCACGAAATTCACGAAATTCATGAAATTCAAGGAATTCAAGGAATTCACGAAATTCATGAAATTCAAGGAATTATGAAATTCATGAAATTCAAGGAATTCATGAAATTCATGGAATTCTGGGAATTTCATGAATTCCAGAAATGATGTTGGTCAAACCCCTACCCCTTTCCAATACTTCGCGGGAGCGGGAAGACAGCCCTGTGAATGGTCACAGAAATAATGTTGGTCAAACCCCTACCCCTTTTCAACAGTTTTTGGGGGCGGGAAGGAACCCCTGTGACTGGTCACAGAAATAATTTTCGTCAAACCCCTACACCTTTCCAACAGTTCGTGGGGGCGGGCTAACACCCCTGTAAATGGCCACAGAAATAATGTTGGTTAAACCTCTACCCCTTTCCAACACTTTGTGGGGACTTCATTTCTTGCATGGAGATGTGTTTTCAGTCTCTAATGCAAAGAAAAAACTGAGAACCTTGAGTTGAATGCTAAGCATAGCGTTGCTATGCAAAAACATGACAATTTATGCCTTTTGATTCCAAAATTCTCGAAAATGACTCGAATTTGGTTCAAAACCAGCATAGTGAAAAACCACAGTGGCGTAGCCAGGAGGGGGCGGAGAGGGCTCAAGCCCTCTAAAGTACTCTAAAGTACTAAACAACAGGATTGTTCGACGAATTGAGCCTGTGTGGCGAGAGATGTACGAACAACGTGGTTTGAAAAAAGATGTAGCAGGCTGTCGAGAGAACCTGCTAATTGACAGGTGTGTCTGTAAAGACGCTGCAGCCCATCAGCGCGTCCCACAGTAGGGCGAAATGAAAAAAACGATGTTCAAAATAACCTGTAGATCACAATTCTTAATTGATTTCCAATTTTCTTTTTTCAAAAAATTCAGCATCAAGTTCTCAAAAAATCTGTCGAGGCCGATTTTTGAATTTTTGTTTGTTTAAATGTTTATAGAGCTGCAAATAGCGAAAAAATGTTGAATTTTTAAATTGTTCTTTTTAATTCTCTGTGAAAATTTTTAGTAGTGTTTCTAGGTGGATAGTTTCTTATAGTAAATAACTACTACAAGTGTGGGCTCACCACACCCACGGTGGGCCAACAGCACGCAGTATTCTCGAATGGTGACCCATCCAAGTACTAACCGCACCCAACGCTGCTTAACTTCAGTGATCTGACGAGAACTGTTTTTTTCAGCGTGGTATGGCCGTTGACATATATAATGTGATCATGAAAATGTGGTATCCGATATCATTTATTAACTTTATCAACAAATAATATAAACAAATGCATGATTTGAACAGTTTTAGGCAGAAACAAACCGAATTTTCTTTCGATTGTCTTCGAATCTCATTAAGTGTGATGCACATTGATGTATTTTTCATATCTGCTATAATTTAGGATAAGTTTTGCATCCCTGTCACTTTGAAAATCTTGCACATTAAGAGGGGATCCGCGAGAAATATTCAATCACGTGAACCAAGAGCGAAGGTCACACCTCGATTCAAGAGAACTCACTAAAAATTGTTATGCATCATGATTATTCATTCCTCCGTAAACGTCTATTTTTATGATACGGACACCGTCAACTGTCAAAATTTCGAACACATCAATAACTCCATGGTAACCAGGATTGGGTTCTGCCACGTTGGACGATTAACAGGTGTGACTGCGCCGTTCCTAATGCACCCTGGCTAAAGGTCACAATATCCAATATATATAATATCCACGCCGTTGACAACAACTCTATGGCAACCAGGGTTGGATTCTGCCACGTTGAAGGATTGACAGGGGTCCCTAACGCACGCTGGAACTAAGTCTAATGACTATCTTATAATTCAACCTCACTTCCATAACCATGGTTACCGAACTCAACCCGTGTAATGGCGGTCATTAGGAATCCGGCCCAGTTAACCTGCACGACTTCATCATCTTCAACCGGCCTCTGAGCGCCATATCACTCAGGGGTGTCGTCACGACACTCACACCATGACAATACGATTCTAGGTCACTCAACCTTGTTAGTAACTATGGTCCCCAGTTAAGCGCCATATTACCTGGGCATGTGACATCACGATCCTTACGCTGTAACAAAATGATCGGAAACCTGGCGAGTGTGGCCGCATCGGTCGTCGGATGGACTGTAAAATGAACCTATCACCCATGGAATACAGCCGTTGCGAAAGAACTCTACCGAGCAAACGAAGACTCGTAACAATGGTAAAACTCAGTAACTTCACGACCATTGTCTAACTTCAGAATGCAATCATAGGAATATTGTTGTCTTGTTTACATCTGTACGTATATGTATATATTGTTGCGAATAATTCTTTATAGTTCTGGAATTGGACCCTCTCTTAATTAAACGCATTAACTTTGATTGGAACTAACAAATTACTCTATCTTTTGTTGAGTGTTTTTGTAAAATCGTTTGATGTATAGTTCTTTTAATCGATAGTCGAGTCAGAGCGTAGGGTTCTCGTGATCGGCTTTTTAGGGTTTTCACGATAGGATTCTGTGTACCGATTTTACATAATGGCCACAATTCGGGATTTCGTGCCATCGACCGCGTTGTCGCATTAGAGTCTTTTCTTTAGTTCAAGCCGTAATTGCTAGTTTCCGAGCTATTCTAGCGATAGAATCGCGTATTATTGTCGCAAAATTATTATAATGTTGTAAACCCTAAAATCGTTATTTTGTCAACAATAAATGCCGAGTTATAGCATTTTCTTTATTACGTAAAATGGCCGTTGTGATTTAAAGAACCACCCCTGAGAAACCTATCCTTATCCTTTCCTTTTTTTTATTTCAGGATTCGTTCCGCTTTAGATAGATATATCGACTCCTTTTTTTAAAGTTTTGAATAACCTGTAGCGAGTAGTATTTTATTCTGTAAACTCTAAGTTTTGTAGTTCCTCTAAATTAGGTAGAATCGTTTCCTAACTCAGGATAGAAATTACGGTCGAGTAGCAGATGTTCTCTAGCAGGACAATAAGGCAATCAAGTACAGACCTTGGGCCTTACTTTCATATTTTCGAAAACGAATTTTGTCACGTAGCATAAACACAGTAAGCATGACTCACGCTACCCTTGCGTACCTGGAGAAGGACCCTCAGAGGTACCTACGACCACTTGACTGTCCGACCGTCTTAGAGATCACTTCGACTCTCCATGTAATTTATCAGTAAATATATTGTTGTGTTGTTAAGTGCCGGTGTATTCAATGCCTACACCCTCCTATCTCAATTTAAATAAGAACATACGTTCGCACTTCAATTGGTGACCCCGAAGTGATCGCGAACGCGGCCGATTCCAAAAACACGAGTTGTGAGTGAAGTGAAGAGTGAATAGGAAAACAGTGTTACGAAATTTACTTGGATTACTGTGAAATACTGTGCTTAAAAATGAATGGAGATGACGGAAATGAATCACAGAGTGCGCGTAACGAAGTTCCGTCTGCAGCTCACGCAATCGCCATAAAAATACCGCCCTTCTGGCCCGAAAAAATATCTTTGTGGTTCCGCCAGCTAGAAGCGCAATTTTTTATCGCGAATATAAGCAGAGATGCAACAAAATTTGGGTATGTACTTCCGAGCCTCGAGCCCAAATACGTCGAGGAGGTCGAAGATGTACTCGAAACTCCTCCGGAAAGCGGCAAATACGAAGCCTTGAAAGAGGCGTTGATTAAGAGACTTTCCGATTCCAGTAGCATGCGCGTCAGGAAATTGCTTGAAGGAGAAGAAATTGGAGATCGCTTACCATCTCAGTTCCTGCGCCACCTAAAGAATCTCGCGGGTACATCGGTGAACGAGGACTTTTTGCAAAATCTGTGGTTAACGCGTTTACCAGTCACTACGCAACATGTCATGGCCGGAATGAGGGATAAACCTTTGACAGAGATGGCTGAAGTAGCAGACCGCGTACACGAGATTCGACCTGAAAAAGGCAAAATAGCTGCTGTGACACAGGATAATCGATAGTCGATCTCAGTCCCGTGGAAATAGACACTCTCGATCTCGAAATCAGTCACGAAGCCGTGACAGCAGGGCAGACTCGGACCTCTGTTGGTACCACTACAAATTCGCGGAAAAAGCTCGCAAGTGCCGCGAACCGTGTGCCTGGAATGCGGGAAACGCGAACAACCATCATTGATAGCGACGGTCAACGATGGTCCCCAAAGTCGTCGTATTTTTGTGACTGATCAAGACAGTAAAGTAGCTTTTCTGATAGACACTGGTGCGGACGTCTGTGTTTATCCGCGAAAACGCGTAAGTGGACATAGAAAAAGATGTGCTTACGAACTTTATGCCGCGAACTCTACGCCTATAGCAACGTATGGCACAATTTCGGTGGATTTAAATCCATCGCTACGACGCAGTTTTAAATGGCGAATTATTGTAGCTGACGTTGATGTTCCCATACTCGGGATGGATTTTCTCGCACATTATGGACTTCTCGTTGATGCAAAAAATAGACGCTTGATCGATTCGGTTACAGGATTAACAACAAGGGGCCAGGCAGCATCCGGCAAGTTTATTTCAGTTAGAACAATTGGCGGAACGACAAACTACCATCGCATACTTGCTGAGTTTCCCGACGTCACGAGACCTGCCGGATTCGAAAAAGAGACTGCCAAGCACGACGTCAAGCATTATATTAAAACAACTCCTGGACCACCTGAATTTTGCAGACCTCGACGACTCGCACCGGACCGCTTTAAGGAAGCGAAAACAGAATTCGACAGTGTGACCCAGCAAGGGATCAGCCGTCCCCCGAAGAGCCCGTGGGCATCGCCGTTACATTTAGTAACGAAAAACGATGGCGGACTTCGGCCCTGCGGAGACTACCGTGCGCTGAACGCACGAACTGTTCCAGATCGCTATCCAGTGCCCCACATCGAAGATTTCGCCAGGACGTTGGATGGATGTGCTGTATTTTCGACGATAGATCTGGTAAGAGCTTACAACCAAATTCCCGTAGCGCCGGAAGACGTAGAAAAAACGGCAATAACTACGCCTTTCGGATTATTTGAATTTACCCGCATGCCTTTTGGATTGAGCAACGCAGCACAATCATTTCAGCGATTTATGGATTTTGTGTGACGCGATTTTGATTTTTGTTATGCTTACATCGATGACATTTTAATAGCGTCCAAAAGGCATGCGGAGCACGAAGAGCATGTACGTAGTTTGTTGAAAAGGCTACAGGAATTCGGTTTGATAGTTAATTCGGGCAAAAGTGTATTTCGGTCAAGCGAAGTAAAGTTTTTAGCATACGTGGTCGATTCACGGGGCGTGCGACCAGATCCCGAGCGCGTGACAACAATTGTACATTATCCTTGTCCGAATACGGTTAAAGGCTTAAGAAAATTTCTAGGATCAGTACATTTTTATCGTCGATTCATCCCCAATGCCGCGAAAATTCATTAACCGTTAAATAAACAACTCGGGGTCCTAAAAACAATAAATCTATCATCGAATGGACCATTGACTTAAAAAACGCTTTCGACGAATTAAAAAATGCTTTAGCGAACGCGGCGATGTTAGCTCATCCGGTTGTAGGAGCGCCATTATCTATAAATTTAGACGCATCCGATTACGCGGTAGGAGCAGTTTTACAGCAACGCGTAAATGACGCTTGGCAACCGCTAGCATTTTTCAATAAATCTTTGTCAACACCGCAACGAAAGTACAGCGCATATGATCGCGAACTTTTCGCTATGTACGCAGCGGTCAAACGGTTCAGACACATGGTAGAGGGTCGCGAATTCATTATATTCACAGATCACAAACCTCTTATTTTCGCGTTTCAACAGGATTTGAATAAATGTTCTCCTCGACAGTTTCTCGCTACTCAGATTACATTTCGCAATATACGACCAACATCCAACATATTAGCGGAATAAATAACGTTGTAGCCGATGCGTTATCTCGCATCGAAAGTATCGAAACTCTTGATTATAAGAAACTCGCCGAAGCTCAAAATGTCGACAACGAACTGCAAACAATTTTAAATTCCGAAACCAGCGTATTACAATTAAAAAAAGTGAACTTCCCGAATCTCGGAGTCGACGTTTATTGTGATACGACACGCGATAACATAAGACGTTACGTTCCTGCAAACCTTCGTCGTGCGGTATTTAACCTTCTACACGGTCTAGCTCACCCCGGGATAAAGGCAACACAGAAATTGATCACCCAACGATTCGTATGGCCGTCTGTGAATAAGGATTGTAGAACTTGGGCAAAAAGTTGCATTTCTTGTCAACGCGCGAAAGTAACGAGACACATCACGAGTCCGGTAGGAGAATTTCGCGATCCAGGGAAGAGATTCGAACATGTGCATGTGGACATCGTAGGCCCGCTTCCGAGTTCATTGGGATTCCGTTATTGTTTGACAATGGTTGATCGTTTTACTCGCTGGCCTGAAGCAGTACCCATCGAAGACATAGAAGCAGCCACCGTGGCACGTGCCTTTATAAGCACGTGGATTGCACGTTTCGGGATACCATTGCGAGTGACAACGGACCAGGGCGACAGTTTGAGGCTAAATTATTTAATGAATTAACTCAAATTATCGGCGCTGCCCATTTGCGTACAACAGCTTACCACCCCGCGGCGAACGGAATGGTCGAGAGACTGCATAGACAATTGAAGGCAGCGATTAAATGTCACGAAACGGAAGGTTGGGCAGAAATTTTGCCGATTATCCTGCTGGGAATTCGTGTAGCTGTAAAGGAGGACATAAAAGCAAGCCCAGCCGATTTCGTCTATGGCACGACACTTCGTCTGCCCGGTGAATTTTTTCAGCCCTCTAGTAGTACGAGCAATACTAATTTCGTTGAAGACCTGAGGAAGAAGATGAGAAAATTAAAGCCGGTAAAAGGAACGAGGCATGGAACGAGAAATGTCTTCATTTTTAAAGAATTGTCCACCTCTCCTTTCGTTTTTATTCGACATGATGCAGTACGTGGCCCACTTCAACCGACGTACGACGGACCTTTCGAAGTAATTGATCGAGGCGAAAAACAATATACAGTGCTTGTCAATGGCAAGAACTGTAAGGAAACTCTTGATCGCCTAAAACCAGCTTTTGTGGTGAATACAAATCTTCTAGAAAATGAATGCAATAACAACCGACAAGACACGTTTTTGCAGCCGACTGAGAAGAACCTTCTAGAAGACAAAGGTGAGCCAAACCGTTATACCACACGACGGGGTAGGAACGTTCGGTTTCCGGAACGACTACAAGCAGGATTTTAGAAACACAATTGTACATTTTTCTATTCGATAAAATAGATATAAGAATTTTGTCATCATTAACTTTTCTTTGATAGCGTTATCACTGGTAAGGGGGTAGTGTAGCGAGTAGTATTTTATTCTGTGAACTCTAAGTTTTGTAGTTCCTCTAAATTAGGTAGAATCGTTTCCTAACTCAGGATAGAAATTACGGTCGAGTAGCAGATGTTCTCTAGCAGGACAATAAGGCAATCAAGTACAGACCTTGGGCCTTACTTTCATATTTTCGAAAACCAATTTTGTCACGTAGCATAAACACAGTAAGCATCACTCTCGCTACCCTTGCGTACCTGGAGAAGGACCCTCAGAGGTACCTACGACCAGTTGACTGTCCGACCGTCTTAGAGATCACTTCGACTCTCCATGTAATTTATCAGTAAATATATTGTTGTGTTGTTAAGTGCCGGTGTATTCAATGCCTACACCCTCCTATCTCAATTCAAATAAGAACATACGTTCGCACTTCAAACCTAAAATTTGCCGGGCTAGAATTTAGATTTTCTTTATCCGTTTTCTTTAGCTAAGGGCCTGGCTGGCGCCCTGAAAATTAATAAACGTAGGAACAATAAACCACATCGATATAAATATATATATATATAATTTAAAAAAAGAGTTAAACAACCACCGCAGGGTCCCACTGAGAGCAACTGCCATCTAAAAAAAATGTCAATAGCCCCCAATAGAACCGCGGTAAATCACACCTATGGCCACGTCTCACAACCGTGAGATGGGTGGTCACAAGGGACGATGAAATCACAACGATAGGCCGGCGAAACCCTTGTGTGTCTTGAGGACACGAAGCGACCCAAGGATGACAACTTTCTGCATCCATCTCGCAAGTGCTTTGGCATATTTTTGGCACGGGGGTATGGCTTTAAGGTTACGAACCAGTCATATATATATATATATACACACACATATGATACTATGAATATATATATATATATATATATATATATATATATATATA